>CAJNOQ010002527.1:0-23915 GCA_905250885.1 Didymodactylos carnosus | reverse complement strand
CAAGTTCGTGTATTGTTTAATTCTCAAAATGAAATAATTGTGTCGACAAGTGAAAGATATAATCATGACAAAAAAAGCTGATACAACTCATTCTTCAAAAACCGTGTACATTTGTCTTGTTCTGTGAACCGTTCTGTAACCGTGCACAATTTCGGAAAAACCTCTCTGCACAGAAAAATCTTCGTTTATGAAAAAACAGCTGATACTACGACATCAAACATTAATTATTAATTATTATTATTATTATTATAATTATTTAATTGAAAAGTTCTTAATTGTATACTTTATAAGATAGTTTCTTTGAACCATAAGAATTGTTGAATAAATATTAAATAAATATGGAGCATGTGTAAATTAATCAGTACTCAAATAATACACATAGCGAGAAACATTAACTATGTAGTTTATTCATTTCGAGGATAAAGAAAAGACAAGAAAAGAGAAAATTTGTTTGTCGAAGCGAATGTATAATCATGTAATATGAAGATTATTTGAAAAAAAACAAAAACGTCTTTGCAGAAGAATCTACAATTAAAAATCAAATATATATTGTAGTTCAAACGATGATTATAGGGTATGCAATATGTATTTAAACAAGGTCAACATATATCCTCATTGACCTTCTGAAATTAGAAAACCTCTTCTAGTAGAAAAAAAATAAACCTATTTCTCTATTATATTGATACACATGTCGCCAAATTAAAATATTGAAAACAAGATCAATTGTATATATGAAATATATGTGAGAAAGTAGCAATAAATGTATGGATCTAGCCATATGACTCTTAGTCGGACTATAGGACAAAACAAAGATGAAGAGAAAGAGAAGAAAACAAGTTCTCGTATCTATAGTAACATTCGCAATTCTATCGATTACTTTTATTGCATAACAATGCTTTTTAATTTTGCTAAGGTATTAACAATAATCTTGCTTCGCGTAAGTTGTATAGAAAAAAAACAACTCCATATAATTAACCTAATTATATTTGCGAATGAAGGAAAAAGCATAGAAATAGCCATTAACAATGTCTAAGATGAACGTAACGTGACCCTGTTTTTTTTTTCTTCTACTCTTTAAACTTCTTCAACTTCTGATCATAAGGGCGGATATAAAAGAAAAGAGGCGGGTAAGATGAGTACATTTTTACTATAGTTTAAAATCATATCTGTATATTTACTAATTAAATTCATTTAAAGCATATACACAAAGAAGAAAACTTATTATTGTGTCTGTCGCTAGTATTTTTTTTATTTCTTTCTAATAATTTTTCTTTTTCCTCTTTCATTTCTGAACACAAAAAAAACAAGAGATATGTCTATTTGAAAAGAAAATGGAAATGAATACTTCAAGTAAACAGATGAATTGAATTGTTTTTGTATACTTAACATTTAATATTATTTGGACAAAACTCAATCTATAACAATAGTTTTTTTTTTCTTTTTGTGAACAACTATAATTAGCAATATCTCAAAAAAAAATAAACTAACTATCGAAATATAATCAAAAGTTTGAATTTTTTATCCGTTTATCAAGCTGTCCGAAAGTTTCAATTCTTTTGACAAAAATAAAATGAAATGTATATATATCTAGATCAGATTATATCATACAATGTAATAGGAAACGTTTGATCGTGACTGGATCTTCAAAGATAGATAAATTATATGGACTGAGACTAAGACTGTTTTATTCACGAAAAGGGAGTCATCAAAAATCACCGATCAGTAATAACAATGGCTCAAGCCAAACAACACTAGAAGAGTCATAATAAAGAACAAAATAAAGAAGATCACTAAGGTCAGAACTAGAAACTGGAAAAATTATTTTTAAAAAATAAACAAACAAGAACAAATATAAGTTCTTAACTGACAAACGTTTCATTGGAAGAGATACTGAAGTAAAGCTGTTTTGAACGACATTAAAAAAAAAGACGAATAACCGACTCTGGGAGATTATTCCAATCAACAATAGTTGAATAAAAAAAACAAGAATGTAGTATTTGCGGAGAAAAACCATCAACAGAACATGGAATGCGAACATATTTAGAGTGATGAAGACGTAAAGATGAGTAGTGTGGACGATGAGCTGTATCAAAAAGAGAAACAGGACTTAGACGATGATAAATTTTGAAAAACTGTAGAAGTCTAAAGTATTTACGACGCAGAGAAAGATTTAGAAGAGAAAGTTGAGACACAAGTAGAGAACTAGAAGAACGGTAGTCAAAAATTGCGAGAAATAACACGAGAAGCAAGTTTGTTTACAGAATCAAGAACAGTAAGAGAAAACGAACTTGGTCGTACTCTGTTTCAAGGAGTGAAAATTAAACTTTTAGTGTGACGCAAAGCCAAGCAAAAACTTTTACTTAAAGTCTATTTCTCAACTTTGAAACCTTTTTACTTCGATACAATATTTCAAGGATTTTATTAAAATGTGGTTACAATAACATTTTCAAATTAAAGCGCCCATTTAACTCATTTTCTTCAAGCAAACCACTTTTCTTATCAGCAGAGAGTCTTTAACTTCTGTTATTGAACAGCACACAGTTTAGGAAAAAAAGAACATAGCAAATCAGAGTAAAGCACTTATCTAGTATTCATTTCGAATTTCTAGATGAAGATTAAATAACTTTTAAGGCAAACAAATGACAAAACTTCATCGCACATTGAATTCTAGTATTTCTGTTAGGTTTTCACTAATGATTTCTAATCACTGAAAGAAGATTAACTATTAATTGAAAATAGTAGTTGTTTGTGATGAACTACACCAACTAATATCTCTACTAAATGTTTTTTTAAGTAAACAAGCGAGCTAAATTATGATTAGGCACTAAACCTTGAGAAACTAATATCTGCAAAGTAAAAAGTAGTTATATCCACATGTGAGCAAAGCAAGTATTTTCTACGTTAGAAACTCTTGTGAGAGAAATCATGAACAATATTAATATCTAGTAACTATTACATAAGTCTGCGCTTATCACTGCATAATCTGCGTATTAGAAGTTTTAAGGACGTCTAATATTCTATATTTTACGTGGCAAAATACATAAAATCGATAAATATAACAAAAACAACAACAAGAAGAGGTAATTTTTTTCTTGATATTGGATTGGCTTTTTTTGACTAATCATCGCCTACATTTTGAAACCTATCAAGAACATCACTTAAAAAAGATACAAAAACTCATCAGAATACTATTTTAAGAAACATCTCTTTCATTAAATCAACAATTCAAGGCAATAGGTATCTGTCTCGGAAAGAGGCTCGATCTCTAACAAAGAAAATGGTAGACAAGTTCGTGAGACAACAGTTTTCTAATATGAGACTTTCACTTACTGCACTCACAACTAGCTTTTCATTTAAATCTGTTCTTCTTTCGGAAAGTTGTGTCTTTAAAATAGAACTCTGCATTAGACGTTGTTCACTTATTCTGGATGTCCGTTGCTATTTCCATTGTCTGTAATAGGCTGTGATAGAGCGGTTGTTATCTTCTTGTACATATATCTGAAATGTGAAACCCGGCTCGATACAATCTTAATTTAGTTTAGTTTAGTTTTACAACCGCTTATCAGTTAGTTACCAGAGACTTAAAGTCAACTCATCTCTGAATGAATCAAAAGAATAAATACTACGACCGAGTTCGATCTTTCTCAAGGGTCTCGTCAGGTGGTTTCCTTCGAGAAAGGTAGACTTAAGGCACGACAAGCAACACAACTCAGTCTACACTGTGTGAGGTTGTTATTATTCGTTGTTCTCGTCGAACAAAGAATGATAACTTTCACACGATGAGAATGGAGCACAATATCACTGACCACTGCACATATTCTGCTCCTCTCCATTAAGAATTTTCTTTTCATTCTATCGGAAATGATTCATCCTTTAACATAAAACCTATCTAGTAACTTTCATTCAACAAACGTTGAGACAAATGAGAAAAGCATCGTACTTATGGTTCGATCTTGGGAAGTGGTCACCCATCCTTTTACTAATCGCAGTTCTACCTTAACTCTGTCTTTCTCGAAGAAAACCACCTGACGGCACCCTTGAGAAAGGTCAAAATCGGTCGTGATATCTTTTGATTCTTTTAGAGATGAGTTCAGTTTAAGTCTCTAGTAACTAACTGATAAGCGATTGTAAAACTAAACTAAATTAAGATTGTATCAGATCGAATTTCACATTTCCGCGAACTATTGTCCACAATTATTTGCATATGTCAAACATATTGCTGTCGGACAGCGTTCTCGATGCTCTGCAATACATGCGAATCGCATGCAGAATATAGAAGTGAACTATTTTTGAGTATGTTATTTGCGCTAAGATCTTTCACTAATTTAAGGCAGGACTGTCTACGAAAGTGTCACAGTCAAAAGTCAAGTTTGATTATTTAATGTATAATTACTATTGTAGATTCACAAAAATAAGAAATATTATAGAGTAATTGAATGATGGTTGAAGACAACGGTGTGGAACCGTTGAGTATGTATCATCTTTCAGTTTTAATAATAACAGTGTTATACTACTATTTTTGTTGTTATAGAAATGGTTATTGAAACTAGTTCAAATTCTCATATTGAACGAAATATATTAAATGTTGTACATAAACATTTTTTGGATCAACGACCGATAACATGGCGTCCAATTAAAGTTGAATTAATTGTTAATACAGAATTGAACAATGATTTTCTTGGTGAGTATTGTTATCCTCCTGAGTTTTTTTTTTTTTTAATATGACTGCCCATTGATGGCCCTAAATAACTCATAATTGTCTAAATATATGTTTTTCTTTCTAATTTTTAAACCATTTTATAGCAAGGGTAAGTGTAAACGAATGAATGATAAAAAAATCAACTATTTTTAGTGAAAAGATCTTACATACACACACACTCATTATGATCTTTGTTTATGCATTTTATTTTCTTTATTTTTATTTTTTCCAAAATGTTTGCTACATATTATATTAAAAAAAGCAATGTGTAATCATAATAATACTGAAAAAAATATCGCACACACTAGCAATATATCTTAGTAAACAGTTCATATTGGTTGTTGTTGTTTGTTTTCTTTCTCTATTCATATAAATAGGACCCTTTTCTCCCCTCTCTCTATAATATATCATAAATATAGTATTTTCTCTCTCTCTCTCTTTTTCTCTTTCTTCATTCGATTTAGTATTATTACTCTCTTTGTTGTTATTTGACAGTCTTGTATAAATAGATAAAATAATAATATTAATTTTCTTGCTTGTGGTTTTGGGCTTATATTTGTTTTTATGTCCAGTTCATAATATAGTTCTTGCTTTCAAATGAGTTCTCAACAAATAGCTTTAACATATTGTCATATTGTGCAGCAAAAATATCACTCTTTCATACGCTATTTCAATTGATCATAAAATAATATTAGATCATAGGACCCTCTAGTACCACCTTCCTATCTCACTCTAATTTGCTTGATTCATAATCTGTGTAGATTATTTCAAGGAATATCAGATCCAAAACATGAAAATCAGAAAAAAAAGTTAAACTCAGAAAAAACTCAAAAAAAAAAAATTTTAAATTCGAAAATCAGAACACATTAGTAGAAAAGAGAGCAGAAAAACAAGGCAGAATAAATTCCAAAAATCAGAAAATTTTCTGCCAAAATCAAGAGATCTGAAATTTCTGATCGATTAGAAGAGTTGGTCTAAAGTCTGCATGAAATATGTAAAAAAATACACAGGTAACAAAAAGAACTAGCGGTCCTCTTTGAACGGCTTCAGCTGTCGATTAAATGATTTTTTCGTACCAATAAGTATGATTAAACTTCCTTACTTTACTTACGATTAACTTTTTATTATAGTAAGAATAGTAAAACTGCTATAAACTTCTTAATATGAAAGTCTTAATAAAAAACTATATGAAGCTTTTAAATCAAACTAGCTAGCTAGATTTTTTGATTGATTTTTTAGTAGATGAATTATTGCTCTTTGTTTGATGTTTTTTTTATTTTTATTCATATTATTATCAATAGACTTTGCCGCTGTATGCGTGTATGATTTATTTTAACGTTTATATCAGCCAAGTGCTCTTTTTGGAAAATTATTGTTATTTTATTCTTTTTTGATATTTATTTTGTCACAAATTACACCATAAACCATGCATTTAAACATATAAGAATTTTAGTATTTGTTTTATACAATACGTTTTTTTTAACTTAAAAATTTGTTCATGTTGTTATAACTATTCGAATTTTGCATAGATTTTTCTTTTATTCTTTTTCTATAATCTCATTATATTGATTTTTATACTTTACGGTTTATGTACAAATGTTTCATACCTAAAACACGTAATGAGTGTATGAGAGACAGACTAAAAAAACTACTCGAATCAAGAAGTAAACAGTTTTAAAATTGATTATTATCGATTTTTACGTCATTTATTTGTATGCGCGATATAACGTCTTCACATGAAATTTCTTGCTAATATTTTGAAATGATAATATTCTTTTTTTCTTGCACGTTATTCTTTAAATGTATTTAAAATTCATATAAATAGAACTTTATAAAATGCACACATTTCTTTCACTCTCATGCACACAATCACATTTCCAATTAATTTGTCCGCCGCATGTTTAATATATTTCAATTTTGCTCTTTTTGATAATATTTGTGTCTATTTTCTTTTGTTGGCCGTAGTTAGTTTATTGCTAAGTGTATATCAATGATCAAAACATAACAATTGTAGACTAATATTTTTAGTGCTTATATTTGTTCAATGAAAAAAAAACCGTTAAATATTGCATGTTGTATATATATATATCATTCATTTCTTGTTATTGTTGTTGGTGTTTAGTTTTTTAATCTTTCGACAAAATAATTATGCTGACTATCACTAAAATTCTATGTTTTTTATTAAATAACATGAGCAATACATATAAACTAATGAAATATCAAACGTAAAATGAATGGCATGATTTTAAATTTACGTTTGTTTATTAGATTATTATTATATCATTCTCTTTTTCTCAGCTTGTGTGATGTGTTCACTAAACGGACTTGAATCGGAAGACACATACATTTGGTAATCTCTTGTTTTATTTTCGATTAGACACAATTATATATTCATAATAGTACATAGTTTTGAAAAAAACAAGAACAAATTGACTTCGTTAATTTTCTAGGATTTCGCGCTGATATCCACCACTTTCGATTATATTATTTGTCAATCAATTTTCTAGTTATCCCAGTAGGTGTATTGCACTGATAAGACGGGCGCTTAAAGCAATTAGAAATTCTTCTGGTGAGTGAGTAACGATTAGTTGACATTATGAATACACTTACTGTGTAAACTCAGTTGATCTCCTACTGATTTACAGAAGATACAATTTTCTTTATGCATTTAAGATACTCAATAATCACCAACTATTGTGAGAGAATGAATTAACTGATGTAGCATTGTAAACCATAGCCAGGAATTTCTGTTCATCATCTCACGAAAAACGTGTTATGATGTCTTAATTATCAAAAATTTGAGTAGTTATTATGTTATTTTGAGTTAATTACTTTATATCAATGAAGTTTAACGCATTATTCTTTCATTTTTTTCATTCGTCTATTCTTCAACTTGCCATACGGAAACAAGTTCATTTTTGATGAGCTGTAAACGCGTTATGTAACGTTTGATAGATGGAAATCTAGGATTTAAATAAATGTGTGAAAGGTATCTTTGATTAACTATAAACGCATATTGAGAAACAAGTAGATCTGTATGAATCGCTGATCATGACTGACTGAACATCTATGTCGAAAGATATGGCATGGTAACGGCAAAGATTGCAAGTATCAGATTAAAAAGTCGTCAGATATGCATTCCACGTTTCACTTAATTTAAAGTTAACTTTCATTCCCATATAGATCAACTATCTTATGATGAAATTGTATCGGCATTTAAAAGTTCAAAAGGTTTTAAAATATAATAACGAATAAATTTTGGGTTAAATTAGGTATTCTTTCATTGAAAATAAATTTTTGTCATTTTTTGTGCTTTTTTATTAACGATAACAAATCAAAGTGTAATTATAAAGACAAAAATTGAAAGAAAATTAAAAGATAAAAAGAAAGATGGTGATCGTTGACTTATTGTATTGCTATTTAGTTTTTTGCTATTGTATAAGTGTCGTCAGTTTAACACGTGTGAACTTGTATTTTTCGAAAACCAAAAATATTTTATTTTTAAGTAACACACACTTGTTAATCATGAAAATCCATTAGAATTTGAAATAATTAACCTGTTTGAACACGTTCGTGTATAACTATTTTGTGTTAAACATCGATTTAACATGCGTTAAGTTGCTAAAAATTATTTATTTGAGCGGTTCAAACAACATAACGTGCGGTATTTACACATTTTTTTTAATCTACTTATCTATTTATCTACATGTTTGGTGTCTGTAACATTTTGCTTGTCTTGCTTATTTTCAGCTATAAGAAAAAAATTTCAGCAAAATGCGGCCGAAAATCGCTGTGAATATGATGAACGCTATGCTTTCTTAATAGAATCTGATGCACAAGTATCTGAAATTTGTCACAATGGTTATCAGTGCACCGAAACCTCTTTCAATGTTTTAGGTATATATAATATTTATTTATTTCATATTTACTTACATATTTATATGCTCCCTCTCTCTCTCTCTTTCTCTGTGAACTCTATCCTTAAAATTGCTAACACACGCCATGTTTTTTCTTCATTTTCTAATTATTTGTGACTGTTTATTTTAATCTTCATCTTGTTGTTATTGTAGTTATTTTTTGCTTTTTTTTTTGTTCATGTATGCATTTCCGTTCATACACGAAACACAAAATAAAACAGCTGCCACACCGGGAAAAAAAATTTGATTAATCACTGAAACCATGGGATTATAATATATTATAAATCGTTGTTGATTTTTCTCTGATAATTTTTTTTCTTGAAATTCTTTCTCCAAATGTCATGCTTATACTCAGTTAGTGATTCATGTGTGTATGTGTGTGTGTGTGTTTGTTTTCTATTTTCTTGCCTGGTGTGAGTTTGGACTTAAATTTATAGATCAATGTCTAATTGTTTAATATTTAAAAAAGCGTGTTGACTCTATGTGGTATTTGATGCTATATGTGTGTGGCATTCACGTTTACCAGTTTAGAATAGGAAATACATTAGATGAGGTTAGATGTGAGAATATTGAATTAGGATTATAACGTTTTATCAAAATGAACGATACTAAATTTTGAGTTTTTCTCAAAAATGACTTGCATAGCGGAAAAAACGTTACACACACACACACGCACGCACACATCAAATTATATACTGTGTTTATCTTCAATTTTGCGAATGATTTCTGCTCAAATCATTATCGATTATATTCTTTTCTATTTTGTTCGCAAGTACACTTTAATATAGATGGATAATTATTTTTGTTTTTTATTCACTTACTGTGAAACACTTTGCACGTTTCTTTCTATGCTCATCATAGACATATTCATGTTGTTCATGATCGTCTGTCTGTTCGATGGATTAATTTTAAGTTTTTTTGCTTTGTTTCATTCAATGTTTTTATTTTTCTCTCACATGCAATATATATATACTTCTGGCACTATATAATTTATTCTTTACTAATTGATAGTATAATTCATTAATTTTAAAAATTATTCAATCTTTTTCTTTGTCATTTTTTGCACATATGTTCGCTCTTAGTATCATTCTGTTTACTAACAAAGAAAAAGTATTAAATGTTTATCTGTATATTGTTTATTTGGGATTATTAGCATATTAAAAAAACACTTTTATACTTGCTCATCATTGTACTTAAAACTCTTGTTTGCATGTTGATGTTTTTTTTGTTTTCTTTTATCAGTTTTAAATAATGCATGACTATTGTACACATATTATAAGAAAGATAGATACGTGTGCTCTTCAATTTAACATAGTGAAGTGATCAACTTTTGCTTATGAAAAAGAAAATGTTTTGTTGCTGTAAACAATGGGGTTTTTGTTCATTTAACATTTGAAATCAAAATTATTGAAATATATTGTTTTGATAAATTTAGGACTGATAGACAGAACAAAGAGGATTTCACATGTGAGTTGACTTTTCATGTTTTTCATAATCATTTTTTGGTGTATTTTTATTAATGGCTTATTTATATATATATATGAATATGTTTTAAGAATAATTTTGCTTCTATGATGTTTTTTTGATTTTTCTCCAGTCAGTCACTCTAAATTAGTCTCATAAAGTTCTATCCTCAATTTGTTTCTGATTTATGTTCATATAAGTACATCCAGGATGTAAGTCTGTAATGAATGTTCATTTGTTTTTACAATAGGACTACTCAGCATCACTCTAACTTTGCTAGATCCTACAATATTTCGAGAAAAAGAGGCAATAAACCAACAAATAATAGTTTCTTCAGTCAATGTTTCATTCTTTTAACAACATGATGAGATGTATCCGATGGCAAAGAAGGAAGAATACCGCGCTATACGGCTATCATTACCGGTGTACGATGTTGATAGTTCTAATAGTTCGATATATTTTCTACAGCTAACATCTATTTCTACCTTCTAATATAATCACTCAACAATTGAAGCAGAAGAGTTGCCTAACGTGAAAATCGCAATATCTGGGACAAATTGAGAAAAAAATTGTGAGACAAATTAAAAGAGGCTAATTGGTGACGAATCGATGCTAAGTCGCTGCTATGTCGTTTTCCTACTTTTTTTTCTTTGTTGTATTTCTTTAATGGACAATTGACACTTAAATTCACTGTAGTTATTAGAAATATGTGCACCCGAGTCGTTCATCACTTTTCGATGAAAAGCAAATAGAGTATTGAGCAGTATCATCAAGTATTCAGGATGATAAAATTATTCGTACCGTTTAATGCTATATACTTTTCTGCTCATTAGATTTCTGTATTGCATGATATTTTTGCTTGATTTATTTCATGACTTTCATAATTCATTCAATACTGAAACGAAACAAACTTACAGCGTAGCTCATTTGCTGGTTGATGACACTGCTGAAAAACCAAAGTATTCATGAAGGAATTATTGGTATCACTATACCGTCCAAACATGAAGTAACGCGTGATCACTAGTCGAAAAGAGGATCTGAACGCATTGAAACAGTGTAGAAGTACCAAAGAGTTTGACTGACAGCTGTTTTACTTTCATTTCTCTGCGCAATATCTACTACTCACTGCTATTTAGGAATGCCACGTCATCAAAATGCGACTCATCTTAATTAACGGTGATATCTGAAACAGAAGTAAATTTCGTATCTTTATTTGTTAGGCTGTTCATACTATTATTTACAAAGATTGAGCTCTGTTAGAAAGGTATTAAATGTTATCATTTACATTGTTTCATCTGTACGAGCTTCTTTAGATTGTGGAAAATGTTAATTAGTGACGTTCTGCTTTTTAAGCAAAATCAATGAGCGAAAGTCTATGATATGTACTATAGGTTTACGTCACAGCAATTGAATGCAGAAACATCTGAAAGTGAATAGACTGTTCAATAAAGTCTTCGAATGTCTATGAAGTTCCAGAGAATATTGTCTCGCTTTAGTTAAGAATAATCCCAACATTTCAGATCTATGTTCCCTTTCATTTCCGTGAGACCAACCAATGAGAAGTCTTTTTTTCGTGAAGAAAGTTCGATAAACTATAAATACCTTTTTTATTAGAGGAAATGTTTCTCTATTAGATACTTTTGTCAGATATGCAGTATGGTTATTTTTAATTTGAGAGTATAGTGTTGAATCTTAGATCGTCTTATTGCTCCAGTTTCTGAAAGCAGATGTTAAGGAAAAGATTGGGAAACAAAGTGATTTCGCATTCAGAAGAGGCAGAGTATTTCCCGTTTTGATCAAATTGATTTAATACAGACGGCTTTTGCACAAAATAATTTAATATGATTATTCAATATTTACGAATTTGAACGTGGTGATGGTAGCTGTTTTCGATGGATGAGTGCACAAAGAGGATGAAAAAAACACATTACAATTTTCTATAATTAACATGATAATGTTTCTGCTGTACTTTTTTGATTAATTCATTTTGCTTATTGTTCCGCTGTTACTGTTATACACACTATATTGTTAATCTTCTCGTTTATAGCATTTATGTAATTTTGCATGGATTGCTTTCTCTCTTTTTATTTTCAGGTACAATAGTTTAGATTTGTGTGTGTGTGTTTCTTTGCCATTTTTTTCGAATTGTTCTTTCTTTTTTTGTTCAATCTATTCTAGGTCACAGCAAATGTGGTGTTTACGTATGCAAATATGCTGATGTTTGTATAAGGCAAGCAAGTGTAAGACGAACATGGGAAGGAAGTATTACAATCAAAATGATTGTATTTAAAGTAAGTCGTTTTATACTTGTCACTATAATAGATAGGAATGTTGTTACATATATTAACTTATTTTCTGTTTTGAAGATCATTGAAGGAAAACAAACAGCAGCATTAGTAAGAAAAGGACCAAAACTTCAACCAATAGCACCAACACCACAATTTACAAGTCATTGTTCGGTTATAACACCAAAGGATACAGATGATCTTGAAAAACAGTTTGATCAGTCACAAGTAAGCCATCTCACGCCATTTCAAAAACATCTAGTTGTGTTTTCTATTAAGATATATCTATATGAACTCGATGGAAAAGACACAGTGAAGCGCCCACACCATGTGTTACCTTATGCAATTGTTAGTCTCGTACAGGATGGTATGTCTATATTTGTTCCGTATTCTTTTCTTAAGCGTTTCGGATTGATGTATTTTCTAATTCAAGGAACCCAATGGCCAACCAGTTTTGACAGTTCAGATTTTGAACCAGAAATATTGGAAACAGATACGTTGCGTGTTATTGCACAAACAGATGATCAAATGATCAAATCGAAAATGAATGATAACTTGAAGTTGGCAGAAGCAGCTATGCGAGCACTTGAGCAAACGTACGATGATGTTGATGTTAAACCAATACAATCGGAATCAACATCTGGTACATATTCTTCAAATGCTTTGATAACAACAAATAACAATAATGGTTTGCTGGTGCCGATGTCAAACGGTAGTTTGTCACCTACATCTACTCCATCGAATACTACATTAGCAAGTGCGCTTACATCAGCGAACAGTACAATTCCTCCGACAACTCTGATCACAACAAATGGCTTATCTGCAACAACATTGTCGACAACACAATTGAGCAACAACTCTACGACAACTAGTAATATAACAAAAATCCCATCATCTGTAGCGACGTTGCCAACAATAGCACTCCCAGCCGCATCGGCATCTGCATATCATCGACAAACAAGTCTGTTAGGGGCGTTACCCACCGCTGCTCAGCCAGCGTTGTACGCAGCAAACCTTAACACTACCGGATTAAGTAATCAAATTATGTATGGTGGTAAGTGATGTATTATTTTATCTATCAATCTAGATCTATTATTCTCTTACTGAATATTTTTTATTTAGGTGTACCATTAGAAGCATTACGTTATCAGACGAATCCGTATGCATTTGCAACTCATGCGGGTCAAGCAGGTCAACAACCTACTCTTTATGCACAATTACCAGCGGGTAATCAAACTGCATCGCAATTATCTCAGATGACGACAGGAGTATCCCAACCAGGTGTGTCTGGTATTCCACCCGGTTATATGCTCGTACGAACGGCAAATGGAGGGTTAGCCTTACTTGGTTCGCAACAAGTACAGCGACAACAACCACAAACGGCTCTTGGAACACAAACTCGATTACCTCTGACACTCAAGTAAAAACAGAAAGCTGTACTATATAATTTTCAGAAAGTACCTTATTCTCTTTTTCTCATCATTTCAGTGGTGGTGGATTGCAATATGGGCAACAACAAGTTGTTTATCAATATGCAGCACAACCGACTATTCAAGCGCCGCCAACGCAATATATTCAGTTACCCGCACAGTATGCTCATCAACAACGACTTGAAACAAGCCCTGTTAATACGGTTGCAGCATCTCAATCGACACAACAACAACAGCAACATGGTAGTTATAAAAGTTTGATTTCAAATTATAGTTTCGTACGCATGTGCCTACTTCATTTGAAGTTTGGGACGCTTAGTTTAGGGAATTTGCGCAATAATAAAAAACACGTTTCTAAATTCTTGTTAGTTCACTAGAATAAAGTGAATAAAACAGGCGATGATTGGTTTTAGAAAGATAATGACTTGCCGTTCTATGATCATATATTTATTATCTTTTTTGTTTTAGGAGTAACAACCACTCCACAGTATACAGCAACATCACAAGCTCAGTATGTCAGTGTTTCTTCACAACCTACGCTGGGACAATCATCGGCTTCCGCATCTGGTTCATCTGCATTAAATTCGCAAGTGCAGAGTCAACAGCAGTCTCCTCAACAAAAACAAACATCTTCGAATACAGCGCTGCAACAGCAGCAATTATTGACGTATGCCGTTCAAGCTCAACAGCAACAACCACAACAACAAATTAGTTTTCTCACACCAGCACAAGTATGGCATAAGAGTTTGACTACAATCTATCTCAATTATTAAAAATTAATCATTCTTTTTAATTTTTTATTACTTTAGCTTCAGGCATACGCAAATCAATCAGCCTATCAACAATCACTACAATCGAGCGCATCTCTTGGTTCACAACAAATGTATTATGCTGGTACATCTTCAGCAAATGCAATTTATCAAGCAGGCGGTCAAAATTATGTGATAGCCCAAGCACCCTCATCAGCTACGAACGGTACAACCGCAATGTACGGATATGCAACAGTTGTAAGTTATTATCTATAGATGTTTTAATGTTTGCTATTCGATACCAGAGAAGTATCACCTCTGAATTACAGCAGTTCTAGTAGTACCGTAGGATCACTCGAACGGTATCATATTTCTATAGAATAATGTAACAACTCTATCAGTTCACAATGCGAAATAGCTTGAATAACATATCACTTGAGGTTATTTTGTTTACTCACACTGGGAAAACAATCTCATTTGTACAAATATTCTTTTCTCAGGGCGCACAATATCAACCAACTTCGGCAACGGGAAATGGAGGTTTGACAGCTGTACAAGCATCAGCTGCTTTACAAAATAATGCTGCATCTTATGCTGCTCTATCGATGAATGGTTTTAATACCGCTACTCAACAACAAGCAACACAACAACCACAATATGCATATCAAATTAGTCCTTATGGAACTGCTGGAAATCAAACATATCAGGTTGTAGATTATCCGGGCTATCGAATGACAGCGCCACAACCAACAGTAGCAGCTGCGTATCAAAATGGTATTGTAGCACAACAACAACCACAACTAGTTCAACGGACAAATGTTTTACCACAAGTGAGACATCATCCTTATCAAACCAGTAGAAGTTAAATTTTTTTAAATTTGAGAGTGAACCAGGACTTTTACTGTGAAAGCTAAGAACACTATAGTTTATTTAGCGATTAAACTTTTGATAAACAAAAATTTGAAAAACGCATGTCTCGACTGGAAATCGAACCCAAGACACCGCTTAACAAGACCAATGCTTTACTACTGTTCGATTCCCAGTCGAGATATGCTTTTTCCGAATTTTTGTTTAGCGAAAGAACAAACTATAGCTTTCTTAATTTTTTTCTTTTGAATTTATTTGAATTTTAAAACAGTTATTTTTCTGCTATCCTGACCCATTTGAATGTACGAAACATATCATAGTTTTTTTCATTGTTACGACAAAACAATGTGGTCTACGCTGTTTTTTTACATCAATTACGCAGTTCTTTTTTTTTCTAACAAATTTCAATCATTGTTAACTATCTCTACATATTTTTCTCTCTCAAAATATTACTCCACATAAATATTCATCGTATGTTTTTAGTGTTTCATTCCATCTTATTGTCGTTGATCCTTCTTTTTCTTTGAACACTCGGTGAATATTTCTTTCACCCTTTTGTTCATTGAGTGAACCATTTAGTTTCTCGTCACACATAGCCATCATACGTTTTTGTGTCGTTGTTATTTCATAGAATTTTCTATTTTATTATTTATCTTGTACAAATATATAATTTGTATAGTACAGTGGTATTTTGTGTTGTATGAGTATCTGATAAAAATAGCAGACTTCTGCATCTTTTAGCTTTTACTCTCTTCTTGATAGAGTAATTTGTCAAAAAAAAATTTACTACTGATATACAAATGTTTCGTTTTGCTGATATGTGAATGAAATTATGATTTTTCTTATTGTCTATTATTTGTTTTGTTTTGTCTATCTATCAGTGTTATCACTTGTGATGTGTGTGTTTATTTGATACCTATACACATAATTGCATATAAAGAGAGACAGAAAACGAAAATGAATGAACAAAGTATAATTAACTGGCAAATACCTCAATATCTATTACAGTTCTCTCAAACTATGATCGACAACAGATGTCTAGATAGTTAAAAGAATCGGTAAAATATTTACTTCGTCATGTAAGTGAACGGATGGTGATATTTTACAACTAATATGACAATCAGATATTTCTAAATTTTCAGTAGTTCTAGATGTAACTACAAAATTCAATTTGTACTGAAATGGTCTCTAAAAAACAATCAAAAAGTGAATTGTTAAATGACAATGATAATGATTTAGAATATGTTTCAGCTAAAAAGGTAAGTTAGTTAAAATTATTTTCCATTCAACTATTACATCGATTGTATTTACATATTTTTTTAGAAATTATTATATAATGAACTTAAACAACGTAAACAGTTGCATCTTCATCCAGAAATAAAAGAGAATGCCGATTATACTGTAGTACAATCAACATCAGATGGTTATGTGCAAGAATCAATAAAATCAAAACAAGATCTTAAAGATTTTCAACAATTTCAAGGAAAAACATATGTTTCAACAGCAAGTGATAGAGCAAAACAAAATCCAATTATACCGTATGAATTTCTTAATTTAATAAAATTTAACGTGAGCTAATGTCGTCTGTTTTAGAATTGGAATGTTAGCTACTGTAGCAGCTTTGGTATTAGGTTTACGTGCAATGAAACGTGGTGATAAAATGCAATCTCAATATTATATGCGGTAACTTGAGGCTTATTTATTTTTTTTTCTCTCTCTAAAGTGTACTCAAAATGATTTATGTTTGTTTTAGAGCGCGTATTGGTGCCCAAGGAGTTACCATACTTACTGTTATTGCATCGATCATGTACGCCGGATATCAACAAAATGATACAGCAGCCATTGCTTCACCACCAAAGAAAAATCTTTAATTTATTTTACAATTTTCTCCTGGTTCTTTTTCGCAGCTATCTATTTTTTTCTGTATATTGTCCACTTTTTTAAATATATGAAAAGATGAGATTTGTGTTGATGATTTCTCAGCATATTTAATCATTAACATTGTTATAAAAGACAGAATGTATTTTTCGTCTTCGAGATAATACAAGTTTATCAAGAAAACCATTCAGCGTATTATTCAGTTATAGTTTGGACGTATATGTTACAGTGGAAATTAAAATTTCAAATTCCACTTGATTCTTGTCAGTGGAAATTGAAATTTTAAGTTCAACTAGTGGAGAATAAAATTTTAATCTCCACTATAATGGGATTTTAAATTCCACTAGGCAAGAATAACTAACACTCATATTTCAATTTCCACTATAGTGGAAATTATAATTTGCCTGACATGATGCTGATAGTAACAGGAATACCCTTTTTTTTATTGAAAATATTATTAACAATCACAAATACTTTTTGAGATCTGTCCACGTTTTCTTTAAATCCTGAAAAATGGAAGATCTTGTATTTCAGCCGGATTAACCTCTAAAATCAAATCACTTTGATGACATTCGCCACAAATTCCTTTCCGTTGTCTGATTGGAGAATTCTTATCAGGTAATTTTTCATTTAATTTGAGTATGTGCACATCGAGTTTTTCATAAAATGTATCCATTATGACTTATAACTAACTGTGTGAACTTTTATACCACCTTAATCTATAAGTATTTCTTTCCTTTCCATCCATTCATTTATAATTTTGATTTCCACTATAGTGGAGATTGAAGTATGAGTGTTAGTCATTTTTGCCTAGTAGAATTTAAAATCCCACTATAGTGGAGATTAAAAGTTTATTCTCCACTAGTTGAACTTAAAATTTCCACTGTAATATATATTTAAGTATTTTTTTCCCCCTAATATTGTTCTGATGACAACAACACAAAAATTTATTTTTCTTGATTTCGTAAACAAAAATCGTAAATATACTTATACAAAAAAACGTTATCATTTAGGCCGATTGAACAATATACAAAGATCGACGTTAAAATTTTGTCATGGAATACAAACAACAACAAAAGTGAATAAAAGATGTAAAACACTGTATACAAAGAGTATTTCCTTTGTACAAAAAAAAAATTCTTTTTTTTTTATACAATTCATTGTTTATATATAATTAACACAAAATAACGGACAGGAAGAGAGTATATCAGTTTTTCTGACAATAGTACTTGATAGGTAAGTGAATGTATGAATGATTATAACTAAGGCAACAAAACAGTTGTATTAAAAATGATTAAAATAAAACAGATGAAAGAATAAAAAGTTTGTGTCAATTGATTACGATGAAGAGACGAAGTAATCTGGCCTGAAGATTTGTATATTTTAGTGCAAAATTACACGAGATAATATATCCAGTTGAAATGAGGTTAAAAAGGAGGTAATCAAATAAATAAATTCAAAGGTCACAAGCTGGGTGTATTCATATTTTTTCATATATAAAACATATATGTTACTCAATACATTGTTACATCAGACTGTCTGAATAATAAAGGCAAGCGTATTATAATATAATGTTAAAAGCAAACTTCACCGGCATTTTACACACACGTACACAATTACAATAACTGTCGAAGAAAAATTATTTTAAATATATGGACGGAATATTTAACATTGAGATAACCGGGTATGATACTCTTTCAAACCGGTTAAACTAATCTTGTCATTTTAATATTAAAACATCAAATGTCTTTGTGATTCATTTGTGCTGAAGTTGGTACACTATTTTTAACTGTTGTAGGTGACGAAGTTGGCCATAGATATTGTAACGCATTCAATCGATTTTCAATACGATAGGCCAACTTAATTAGATATATTGAATGAAAAAAGAGTAAAATGATAAATACCAGAAATGTCAAGGATGTACTAAATGAATGGAATTTTAAACGGCTTAATACTAATAAAAATTGTTTTAACATTGTTTTTAGCATAGAATTTTCTGATGTTGCCACTGTTGTTGGCAGTGAGTTAGAGGAAAGGGACGGTGTCATTAAACTATCATTATTTGTTATTGTTGTAGTCGTTGTATTATCATTTTCAACATGTGTCATAGGCTCAGGAGTGACGGAACGATTTTGGATAGTTCTCGAATTGGAAACATTTGTATCTAACAAATGATGATGTGATGATGCACTTCGTGTTCGATGTGGTCGTCGTATATGATTGGGAGGTTGAAGATGTTCTAAAAATAAAAAGTTATATTTAAGATTTTTTCCAATCATTTTAAGTAATACTATTACAATTATCGTCAGTTCTAGTTACTGAACGATTTTCTGCATAACATAGCAAATGATAGACCAACAGAGGAAAACCCATAATCTAACTAATACAAAGGGCTTAATCTGAACTCTTATGCGAATTTTTGTTTACAATCGAATACGAATACGTACTTTTTGAATCTGTTTTATGATCAGCAGTTTTCTGTTTATAACGTGAACGTGAATGATGTTGTCTTACGTCCGGATGTCGACCACATATATGTTCAGCTGGTGCTTTTGAAATCAATTGATCTGTATGAGTTGCATCTGTATGTATTTTCAAATTTGTAGCCATATCTTTCGATTTTCTATGTTTCTTTTGTTGCTGCTTCTCATCGCTACTTTTTGACGTCACCGATGGTTGTCGTTCTTGATGTTCAGTCTTTATTAACAGTTTATCTTGTTCGGCTTGTTTCGTCTTCTCTTCATGATCAATACAACGTTGTATCACATCATCGACTAATCTTTCTTGGAAAACTGGTAAACTATCACCATCTCCTTTGTCAGAATTTGGATTTATTAATGTATTCTCACGTTTATTAGTATTGAGACCGTGACATGTACATGATGGAGCTTTCAGTGTCGAATTTTTTGCATTATTATCATCTTTATTATCTTCCCTTGTCGATTCATTTTCCAAATAGGTATTCCATAATTGGAGTATAGTGTCGTATGCAGCATCCCGCATTAAAAATGACGCATAAATAATTTTTTTCCCTGTTTGTTTCATTTGTATGCCAATTGCCGTTGGGAAAATGAATGCTACACGTTCTTTAGTGACATTTTGAATTTGATCCCAACGATAGACATGTTTTGTAACATAGGCAATTATTCGTGAATAAAAACATAAATATTTATCAGTCATATACATTTTGCCTTGTAATAAAATATCACCTTGATAAGCACACACATAATGATCAATTAATTCAGGCAGGTCAGCTATTTCTTTTCGAAATAACTTTTGAAATTGTTTATTTTGTCTTGATGATGCTCGTAGTTCAGGTAAATATTGGCTTCCTATTCGACGAAATTCCTTATCGTCTTCTTCGGATTGTGATAATTCATCAGTATCGGACTTATCTGATAAACTATCGAGTAACTCTTTCGATTGTTTATTGTTGTTATTATTTTTATTTACGTCATTTGTTCCTCCATCAAACGATGATGATGAAGAGCGATCATGATTCTGTTGTTGTTGAAGATTCAAAGGCATTGAGTTAATATTGAGTTGGGATCCTTTTATTAGTTTCGTTTCTTCATTGTGATTCGTAGATGTGATAATCATCGAAACGGGTCGAGTTGATACATCTGCATTTGGCATATCTGTTGATTATTAGAGATCAACGTAGTCTCTACAAGAATCAAATAAAATTTTCTTATTCTTTTATATTAGTTTTAAACCGTCAGGATAATATGTTTTGTTTAACTATCACTGAGCAATAATATTTATTATAGATGTGTATAACTCATGACGGTTTCAAGTATTTTTAATAACGGCTGCATTATATTGCTAAGATACTTCTCTTTTGAATGACACAATTGATAACAATAATAAAAATATAAACTAAGAGAAATACACTTGATTTTCTGTGATTTTATAGTGTTTCCTTTTTTAGTTATTAAACAAAATAAAAAATTTATTTTCTGTTTTCTATCGTTAAGAAAAAAAAAACATACTTTATTTCATAACTTTTTGGCAATGCAAACATCGTATGGTATGATTTTTCCTTTACACACAAGTAAACAATTTACAACTCTGTCATTATAACGAACCGCAATAAATCGATATTAGTCATAAGTATCCGAATTTGCTGCAACTTCCGATCTATGTAAATTGCTATTCTCTGAATGTTATTCTTATGGTATGCTGATCACTTATATTACACTTTTGTTCCATCTGGTTGTGTGATTCCTGCGATAATTTGATTCTATTTATTTTCACAAAAATGCAGATAACTTTTTGACCTTTCAGGGTATAAACACTCTCTTTATACACTAAAATGTAGCGTTGATTGTCAGTTATATATAGTATCAATTTCTCATTATGTAAAGAATTAGAATTATTTTATAATCAACCTCACTTTTAATATTTTAGCTCATTTGTAACCGCATATCCATAACAACTCTTTAATTTCATGCGTTGTTTTACCTAAGAACATTATTCACACAAAGTTTCATAGTTACGTTCGATATGGTTGGGAAGCCGGATCAAATAGGAGTACAACGATATGAAATCAACAAGCGCTCTCTCCAGCATAATATGCAAACTGCCTTTACATTATATTCATTCAAAAAGCTTATATTCACATAGTAGCAGGTATTATATATCCTCTGATTAGAAAAGGCAACGACAAAAGTACAAAACAATTCGGTTTGCGCGAAAATCATCGAGACATAAACTGAATGACAAAAATTTAAGGACACTTTTATTTCTATTCGCTGCTATTGTGAAGTATGATGACCTAATACGTCAACCGCTTAGTATTTTAGCGACATTAGGATTTACATTCGGAACAAGGTAGTACTGTCTCATGCTCTATATCCCGTTTTGAATCAAAATATATCCCGATTAGAATATAATCAGAAAGCATATAGTCCAATCGGGATATAAACTCGATTTTTTAAATAAAATTTGTTAGCGAAAACATGATGGTGTTCGCAGAAAGTTTTGACCATACCATACAAAAGAGCGTAAAAAACTGTTTCAGATTCTTTTTTCCTTGTGACCAAGGCTTTCTTCCGATCAGCCACCTTTTTTAAATAACTCTCGAGGGTCACATTCTATATTCCAATCAGGATATTTGACTTTTTTTACTAGCTATTTTCAACACTTTCTCGAAATATTTTGATATTTTCTCTTACTCTGAACGTACATAAGGTGAGTGTATCCAGTGAAATATTCAATTACAGTCACGATCATCCATCGTGATTCGTCATCCGTATAGCGACGTAAACAACATTGTTTACAAAAAAAACGTTTTCGGATGCGTAAATTGCGTTCAAAAGTTTAAAGTTTTAAAAATGCTGGAGCGTCTTGATCATTCAAGTTCTGATGACTGGTATGTTATGTTCTATATCATCTTTGCACTACAAGTGCCACATTAATTAGTTTTGGGCGGTTTTAAACTACGGTCCTATTGTAAGGAAACTATAGCCCGATCAGGATATCGAAAAAAATATATTTCGATTGGACTATAATATCCCGATCGCGATACATTTTTATATCCAAATTGGGATATATAGCTCGATCGGGATATGGTTCCTCACTGCAAGGTAGAAGATTCGGACAAAAACTCGGGTTTTACGGTACAAAACACTATTCTCTTCAGCAAACACTCTTCTCTTTTATTTGTCAGCGAAGATTCAAGCTATTTGGTAGTTCAAATTCGCGCATTTTCTGAAAAACTCGACCAGTATAAAACTTTCTTGGCTAAGTTGCCACTCAAAAATTTGGGTGGTAACTATAATCATAGATCCTCGTTGTCTATAACAACGAAAATAACTAGAAAAAACTTTATCCTTAATTTGATGTACACAAAAAAATACATACGTTTATGACATCTACGAGTCTACTGTACTCTCATCTATCGAACTTCAAACCTTTGTATTTTCAAAATGTCTGACACACTCCTGATGTAGTATATTATATGGCTTTTGGCTAACCTACCAGTACCAGACAAATACCTGAAGTTTTCTAGTAGGACCGATGTATACAGAAATTTTATCAAAAGCACCAGAAATCGAGCTGTAAAACATCAGAACTATGTATTCGACCTGAAATGTTTTCAGCCGTATAGTGCAAACATTTCTGAACAAAATGAAAGGCCTCAAGGCACCAAAAACAAAAAAAGAAAGGAAGTAGACAAATGAACGTCGGAGCCTTTTGTAGAATAAATGCAGTTTAACAAAATATCGCACAGACCTCGGCAACATCTATCCTGGTACAAAAATCGTTCCAGATGCTCAACTTTTTTTCTGGTCATTTGGACCAGAAAAAAGTTGAAAATAAAGATGCACTGTAGTTATTTTCAATTCTGTATATATAAAATGCAGACAGAGTACACACTGTGTGAACAGCACGACCGAAAAGTTTTGCAAAGAAACTTTGAGAAAAATGCATTGTGAGCGTTTATTGGAAGAAAGAAAAATCAACGTGACCGGCTAACTCTGTTACCGTAACAACTTTTGTAACGTTTTTTCATCATTTTGTGTTGTTTATAAATCGTAAATCAAACGACGCAGACAGCTGTGACACGTCTTAAATTGAAGAAAAAACTGCTATGAACGTGTTAAAACGCTTTTCAGCTCTGT
>CAJNOQ010002526.1:0-23920 GCA_905250885.1 Didymodactylos carnosus | reverse complement strand
AAAATGGACAAGAACTACTGCGATGTCAATGAAACAATATAATGCTGAGAGAGGAAAACTGATTTTCCACTTCGTCTTTCTACGTACTACCTCCTCTGACTCTATTCTTTCACAATTTGGCATCATCAGTATACAAAAAACATCGGATGAAAACAAGGAATGTGTGCAATAGCACGAAGAATGGAAGCGCAGAGCAGAGAAGGACTGTTCGTGTCGAAATGCCCTAAATCAGATCTTCACGCCCCGTACGAGTCTTTAGTGGGACAGCTAATGATTTTGAAATAAAATTAAGTATATGATTCTGCTTCTTCGATTGAACTACACTACGGAAAAATGCTCGATCAAGAAAATAGACTAATAGAAAGCATACGGTAGATCATTAGCGATGATAGGTCACATCAGGTGAAAGGGATCAGCGGCATATCGTAACAAAGTGGAACTCCCACTCTGATTAGATTCCAGACAGTATTAATATCCTAACTATTAATTGGAACAGAAAATCAAGAAGATTTCGTGTGTTGGAGAGAGAATTTGGCCGTTGCGCTTGCGGTACAAGGGATATCTTTAGATGCTGTTTCTTGTCCTTTTTCTCGGTCTTGTACATTATCTGCTCCTGAAAAGCTTCGTGAAATCTGACTCAAAACTGTTATTTTTGTACTGCACTCTTACTTGATTGCGCTTGAAAGGGTCATTTGAAGTGATGTACGATTTCAGCTATAACAGTCATCGTGAAGAATTTCTATTTAAGACTGATACAAATTGATTATACTTGAGTAAAAACAAGAGCGTTGTACAAATCCGACCTGGTCGATAGATGGATTTTCCGATAAAACTTTTTCTATCCAGAACAGATGTTTTTGATGAAAGTCATTTTTATAGACATCAAAACTGTGATCTTATCATATCTAATTAGAGCTGTAGCCAAAATAGCATGACTGTTGACATGAGTGGCTTTCTAACCTCAAGATGAATGACACGTTTTTGAAAATCGATTCATTCATCATAGCGAAATGATGTATAATGCACTTTGTACCAGAAGGCCATGACGACAACTATTAATTAATGAATAACGGTTAACAGATACAGAGTCAAGTGAAAAATGCCCAAATCCAAGTCAAGTCAAGTCTGACTTGACTTGATCCAAAATTTTCTGAGGGTATGACTTGACTTAAGAAATTTTTTTCAAGTCAAGTCATTCCTAGTAAGAGATTCTCGTTTAAATTAGACTTTTTCTACCATGAAAGAGAGTTTGTAAGGCTGGAAAAACTCTCTGACCCAAAAAAGTGCTAGCAAATTTTATGTTCTGCCTAATTTTAACCAGACTTGGCTTGACTTGGCGGAAAAAATTTCAAGAAATGACTTGACTTGAGAGAAAAAATTTTCTGACCTTGACTTGACTTGTGACTTGCAAAACTCCTGACTTGCCTAGCTCTGAACAGATATAAGAAAACTCAGTTATCTAAGAAGTGGCTTGGCTAGGCATGCACCAATACCAACCATTATTGAAGATATTGTACAATATTATTGGCTACCCACTAATATGGGGTCCCAATATCATTGTATACCCAATCTATTGGGACCAATAATATTGGTCACTCAATAATATTGTACACTAATATTGAATAATATTGGGGTTCCTCAATATACTGGATTCCAACTTTTAACCTTAATATCATTTACCGGCATCCAGCAAAGGCGTTCCGAATTAGTTTTGAAAACGCACTTAAAGCTGCCGAATGTCTCATTTTGTAGGAAAATGTTTGCTCTACCAAACTAAAGTGCAAGAAGGCATTTTAGTGTTATCTGCGACAGAAGTAAAGCATCAAAAACTGAGCAAAATTGCGGAAAAAGCGACGGGCGATTATTTTTCTATGATTATAGTGCGTTTTCGATTTATTGTATATATAACATTAAGATTTTGTAGCAATTCAGTTTGGTAGAGAAAACATTCTCCTTCAAAATGAAGCGTTCGGCAGCTCTGAGAGTATTTTAAAACTGATTTGGAACGACTTTGCTGAATGCCCTAATATTGATTATTAATCGGTGCATGCCCAACTGGGTTATTTTTTGATTCAAAACGGGATATAAAGCATGATCTCGTACGGTAAAAGTAGACCGAACTCAAGTGACCCATACCCAATAATATTGCGAAAATCTAATATATTGGACGACCAATAATTATTGGTCCCAATAGATTGAGTGGCCAATATTATTGGGACCCAATAAACATATATATATGCATATCTACTTTTTGCATAGACAATACAGCGTGGAATTATGCTGAGCTAGGCCCCGATATATGGTATTTAACATATCCGAATTGTGGTGGATTTAGACAAAGTCCTGTTAATANAATGCATGTTTTGCATGTTTTGTATCCGTTTGAGAAAAAAATCGAAATAAATAAAGTTGCTCAAGGAAAAAAACTTAGTGCTACATTTGATATAGCTATGTCGACTGTCTATGGAAATACTGTTTTCCCGACACTTCATGATATGTTTATGTGTCGTTCAGTTTTGAGGGAGAAATATTCCGAAAAATGTCGCTTTACACTTTTTTCCACAAAAATGTCGCTCTACAAATTCGAGCTCAATCGGACGTGTGCTCCGTATTTGGCAACGAGGCGAAAAAAGAGGGAAGGGGGTTACCCTTAATATCTTGTTCACAAGGTAATCATGTTGTCTTTTCATTTGAAGATTGACCACAGTTTGTTTTCTTTTATATTCAAATTGCAATGACCATATTGAAATTAGCAGTCTTTTACTTTTAATCCGATGTTTTTTATTACCTTTTTTAACATTTTCAATAACCACAATACAAGCAAAAATGTCGGTACTACTTTGACGTGCTAAAATGAAGTAACAGACCTTTACTTAAAGACAATACTTACGCCGAAAGTGGCAAACTTGACCCTATTCCTTCTGTTGCTCTCAAAGAGTGAAGATCATGTCAGAAAAATTTATGAAACGAAATTTATACAAATTTCACGTGATATCTAATGCGTCTTTTCTCGAATATAGCTTGAATATTGTGCTAAACAGCGTACAGGTTAAGAAGACAGCGGAAAATCGCGTAAAAGACATGTGTTGAACAAACACAGAATATAAGCGAGAATTTTCCATTCTAGAATTAATTTTCTTCATCATTACAGAACAAGAGAAAAAATAAGTGTATCGATTTGTTGGCGAAAGAAATTTTTTCCTTATAAATTCATAATGTTCCATTATTATTTTTATGCTCTGAACATCGTATAAATGGTAAAAAATATGCTGGCGAAGCTCATTTTGTACATCAAAATCCTTTAACAAATCAATTGGCTGTCTTAAGCTTTTTTATCGTTGAATCTAGGCGTGAAGATACAGAATGGCGTACATATGTTGATAAAGCTGTAACGTTAACTTCAACTGGTTATCAAACACCCTTTGAAGGGAATTTGTCAGCATTAATGTACGCCCAAACGAATACTTTCCAAGATTTTTGGTGGTATAATGGAAGGTATGTAATTATCTAAATGAAATACATTCAGTTTTCACAGCAAGTGCCACTTGAGTAGAATAAAATGTGGCATGCCGGCGCAATGCAATGTTTCATCGGCAATAGTGCGCTAATGTACTAGCTGTGCCATACCAGTGTGGAAATGGTTATTTGTTTTTAGACAATCACTAGCACACGTTGGAATAACACAAGATGCAACATATGCAGATAACTGTATAGCATCTTCAGTTTTCATACTGAAAGACCGATGTGACATCTTCTGTATAATATCAGTGCACACTGGTACGATAGAAAAAGAGAGTTTGTGCATGAGTGAAGTATATCAAAAAAAAGTTTTCTTCTAGAGTAATCCTACATATACTGTTTGTATTTGTGTTATAGTCTAACAACACCACCATGTTCTGAAAATGTCATCTGGATAATATTTCATGGCGGAATAGAATTTTCTGATGATGAGTTAGAATTATTACACAAACATGTATTTTTTGAAGACTTTCGAGAACCACAATCCCTAAATAATCGGAAAGTGCTGAGAAGTTATCCAAAAGAAGATGATTCAGTGTTAACAGATCAATATTATTGTTGTAATAAGCAACAACCACAATCGTCAACATCATTCCTTTACTGCTTTTATATGGCAATATTTTGCTTTATTTATTATTTCTTACTTTACTTCACTTGAACTATATTTATCAAGACTAAATTAAACTATATTATACTTTATTCTTTGGAAAGTAAATTATGAATCATAATGCAAAGTACTTAGACAATAACGATCATTCCGTGTGCAAAGCTCAGTTGAGGAGTCGATTTGAAAATAGTTTCAGTCTTCATTTTCATAATTTATTTCAAACATAGTTCAAAAATTCACATTTTGGTTTCCTTTTTTCAGTGTGTTAGCTTCGCCTCAGTTCATCAAAGTGAAATGAAATTTTCGATTTTGTCTATGATGTACTGTCGATCAGTTTTTTCATCAAAAAATCGTCATTGTCCGTATAATTATACCTGAAAATTCGAACTTGTTTTGATAACAAAAACTACAAACATGTTCTTTATTTTCAGACTTTATCGCAATTTATTGATTTTATTTTAAGCAACGTAGAAATGTTTTTCGTATTGTTTTCTACCTGTCACGCAATTTAATTGCAAACAACTAAGGTATCGGACATTCGAAATTTCCACAAGGTTCTTATGATTGATTTATACATGATTGAATAGAGCGCAGTGCGCTGAGTAAGAAAATGCACGTTTTAATTTTTCAAAAAGATTTTTAAGAGAGAAAACTGTTCAAAAGCACTAAACATCAAAAAGTGCCAAAAGGAGGGGGGTACCGCTTTTCGTCGATTTTGGCCCACTGCTTTTGCGATTTATTTATGATCACATTTTGTAGAGAAAACGATTTTACACATTTCGAAGTGCATATGAACCATTATAACGTTATACAGACTTTTTAAAATAACTTTTCTGATGATAAAGCATATCAGTGCTTAACAAAAATGATGATATCTTATGATGGGATAACTACTGTTTTGATAGTTTTATTACGTTTTGAATGACAATTTATTGTTCAACTATACTTACTTGTTATAAAGTTTGCCATTTATTCGTGCGCAAAAGTCCGATATACGCATTTCTGTATCTATTATTCCGGGCGTAAAATTCCTTGTGCACATTGTTCTGGATTCCGAGATACTTTAAACATGTTTCCAGTATAGAGAATGAATACTCCAAACTGTTCAATAGAAAAACCGAAATTTGTGTAAATTTTAATAATTCTTTAACTTCAGGCAAAAACTGAAAAATAAGAAAAATCAAGTTAGTACAGCTCTTTATCGTCACAAAGAGACACTTTTACCATCTCAACGCTTTTTAAGTGAAAGGCTATAAATAACGTGAATCGTATCGGTTCACTAAGTCCATTACCTGTAAGTCGATTGAATGTACTGTCGGGAGTATTGTCAAATCTCATTAAATAAACTCCAAATAGATTTTCGCATAAATAATTACGCTATTCTGGGTAAGAACTTCTACAAACAAAGTATCCAACAAGAATGAACAAAATATATATCAACATTATTTGAGAAGTATTTGAACACTACCTTTTTTAAAGGTAATGTTCTGGGATAAGTTCTGAAAAATACCTGAACATGAGAAAATTGAACTTGACCAGGCGTCTGATTGCGTGCAATACGTAAACATATTACTTAATAGGAGCGATAAAAAGGCATCTTATGACAAGTGAAGCATGATTATAGGTGTGCGAATATGATGGTTATGGATACTCGAAGTTCTTTTCTGTTCCACTACCCACCTGATGGTTTTATTCGCTTTTGTCGTTAGTTTACTTTTTTTCTCGAATATTTGTGTATAAGTATCCTCACGTTCAACTGAGCCCTTTTTTGTTTTTTATCTCTCATACTCAGAATTGAGAAGATGATAATTGTAAATGTCTGTCCAATTCCCAACTGTGAAATTGGCTTTGTTGATAACATATATATATGCATATCTACTTTTTGCATAGACAATACAGCGTGGAATTATGCTGAGCTAGGCCCCGATATATGGTATTTAACATATCCGAATTGTGGTGGATTTAGACAAAGTCCTGTTAATATTATAACATCATGTACAGAAAATCATCAATTTCGATCATTTAGTTTTTCATCATATTATTCAACTACAAATAATTTTATATTAATTAATAATGGACATACTATTGTTGCAACATTACAAAATCAAACCCAAAATAACTTGTTAACATTGAGTGGTGGAGATTTATCTGGTGTATTTCTATTTCAAAGTTTCCATTTACATTGGGGTCAAAATGCTAAACAAGGTAGATATAACGTATTATTTTATAATTCTGAAAAAAACATTTTATCCTAGCTGCTAAAATAGTTAGAATATAGGATATTTTATTCGGTTGTGTTTTAGATTGATATAGCTTGCAGTTGTTTTCTGTTGTGTTTTTAAACGATAAAGCAACTGTAAAGATAGAAGTAGTTTTTTATTATTTTCTATGTTTTCGCCAGTTTTCTCATGATCGAGATGCCATTTCTGACCTGACTGACACCAAATTGCACTTTTCTCCAGGACTAGTGCTTAAGGGTATCTCCCCCTTTTTTGGAAAAAACTTCCATCTTCAGCTGAACACAGTCTAATGTAGCGCCCGGGCTACAGAATGAGACCATTCCCAGCTCTTTACGACCTTCCTTGGAAAACTTATGAAGTTTTTAAGTTTTCCTTCAAAGCCTCGAAAATCTAAACTTTTTAGTTTCGTAAATCTTTCTCTCCTTTCCTATATTATCAAAACTTATAGATAGTCTGATAGAAGAAAGTGTGTTTTTCAAATGCATGTTTTGCATGTTTTGTATCCGTTTGAGAAAAAAATCGAAATAAATAAAGTTGCTCAAGGAAAAAAACTTAGTGCTACATTTGATATAGCTATGTCGACTGTCTATGGAAATACTGTTTTCCCGACACTTCATGATATGTTTATGTGTCGTTCAGTTTTGAGGGAGAAATATTCCGAAAAATGTCGCTTTACACTTTTTTCCACAAAAATGTCGCTCTACATTTTCAAAGTAAAACTAAGTTTTCTGACGAACGAAAAAAGATCTTTGCTTGATTTTTTGGGATATTACTCTACTCCATAAGACTGAAAAATGCACTAATTTTTGTTTAAAACAGATAAGGTTTTATTGAGTTATAGCAAGCACAAAATTTATAATATCGCTTGCTCTACATTCAGTGCGAAAATCGATTTTTTTGATTGTGATTGGGCCTTTTCGGCTTACACAGTAGATGAAGCTAAGTTCTTTTTTTGCCAGATTGTTATGCTTCCAATTCTCTATCTTATCCACTAAAAGGAATTTTTTAAAGGTTCACCCATACGGAACAGCAATGATTTTAATGTCGCCCTACAAAAAAATGTGAAGTGTCTTACCGAGTATTGATGACAATTTTCGTTCATAACAACTTAGTCTGAAACTAAAATAAATTACATATTCTGAAAGCGCTTGACCAGTTCTACAATTCTGACTTAAAAATAATTGAGAAAAAAACGGAAACTGACAGAAAAAAAAGATTTTCTTTCTGCAGGCGGCGCTAAAATCCAGGTTTTTGAGGCTGTGGCTGCAGTTTCTTTGGAACTAAAAGAGATAGAGCCTTGGTTTTTTCACAAGTGAATGACCAAACATAGACAAGTAGAACAAAAAAAAATTATCAAAATCGGTTCAGTGGAAGTTGATTTATAGCCGGTGCACTCTTTCAGATACAGCGGTACAATGATTGTGCTCTTCGCTCATGTACATAGTCCAATACACCCAATTCCTCATCGAAACTTTCTTCACATTGCATTTTTTGACAGTTGAAACTTTCGTCATGAAAAAAGTGTAACGAAAGTTTAGGTATTCTTTTCTATGACGAAACTTTCTGTGACGAAAGTGCAGTGCGACGAGAGTACCATAATTCAAAGCGCACACGTGTCGCCTAGCGTTCAGAGTTCACATTCTTTTAGATAATTTCGTTTTATCGGAAATTTTAACACTCATTCCCTTATAAAATAAAATGTACTTGTATTTGTGTGAGTATCCGTACGCAGAGTGTGACGGATCGACACGAAACACAGACAGAAAAGAAAAAAAATCCACAGAAAACGAGAAAAAAATGCTTCACAAAACTGTTGCTTTGTAAGAAGGAAACGATGATTATTTCTGTAACATATAGTCAGCTCACACTAATGTCAAGGCTGTTTGTCCGAATCAACACCTATTCAATATCTATCAAGTCCCATGTGATCGTTACCAGTATTGTTTTCCTTTGCTATTGCATCTGCTATAAATCCGTCGTATGTTGGAGGTAATGATTTGAACCATGGTAATTATATTCATTGAGAGGGACAACGGTTGGTGGCTTGCTCGCTACCTAAATGTTTCTTCGCTTCTGAATGTGAATAGTAATATACTTCGGCCAGTGATGAATTAGTGATTGCTCTGACATGTTGACATTACATTTACTAATTGAGATTCAAGCGCATTAGAAGAAATGATTTGCTAATTGTTTTTGTAAATGACTGAACATGCTGACATTCTCTAAAATAGTGTAAGATAAAAATACTTAGTAATTTAAAGTACACTTGCAATTGGTGCATTTCTTGTCGATAAATGCCACAATACTGGTATCACCAAAATTGCTAAGAACAGGAACTAGATTGTTTCGAATAACTGTATTGATTAAAACCGCGCCAATCGTCTCTGACTTTAAGTCTGAGAGAATCACTAATCTTTCATGGACACACCACCTAAAATGAGTAAACAAAATAAAAAAAGGTTAATAAAATGTATCAGAACAAATACCTTTTGCCTCAGAATGCATTACTGAGATAGTTGTCTGGCAAAAACAGCTTAGTGTGCTAAAAGACTTTTGTGTAAAAAATGTTGAACAGTGCGTGGAGGTGTAAATTTCAACATGTGGCCAACTGCTTCAGTCTCAAGCCACGTGTCCAAAAAAGTTATTCTCATAATTTTTCTTTGTTGAAGAGGTACCGAAATCTATCTTCTAACAATGTGATTCTTGAATAGTTTGCGATTGTTGTACACAACGTAGAGCGCCAGAATGGAAGAATAATTTTACACAAAAATCTCTAATATTCAATGTTTTCTCACCTAATAACATGCTACACCAAATTGTACAATTCGGCATATACCAAGTTAACAGATACTTCAATCAAGGCACAGACTATTCAAGTAGTTTTCCAATATTTTCATGAGCAAAGATCAATTTTTCATTCTATACAGAATCAAAACATTTTCCTAAAACATGTTTGAATTGTAAAGAATACAAATTTAATTGGTTTCGATATCATAAATCGAATAACAAAATAATAACACATGAATAGAGGAATAGGCAATGACTATATCTGGAATGAGCTACAATACGAAAAAAATGTGACCCATTCTATCACTAGCAGTTTTAATATTACCATAAATTGATAATACGGTAGGTATGCTTTCGTTAAAAATTCAACATAATCTTCTCTGTTAAACACATGTAAAGCTCCATGGACGACCACGTGAGCACGATGGGATAAAACTATCGCTGGTCTTGGAACCATTTTTTTAAATACTTGTTCATTCCAATTTATTTTTCATTCTGCTTTATTTTTCATGACGGACGGTTATGTAAACTACTACCGTATAACTGATATCGTATATTGTATCTATGAATCATCCTACACAATCCAATTCAACTCTAACAGACGAAGAAACGATTTCAAATTCTCTGAAAAAGCCACTGGATATCTTGGTCCGAATGACAGATAACAACTGAAAACAGGCATTATCACCGAATATTGATGAATTGATTCATAAAGTTGTTAAAGGTGATGCATTTATAAAATCCATAAAATGTGCTATATCTGAAGCTTGTGTTAAATATGAACAAAGTATCATAAAGCTGGAAGCACAAACTCAGGTTATGAGAAAGATGTTTCTGATGTAAGTTAACTATGCGATCAGTAGAATCCCAAATGATCGTTGTCTGAGCACTGTATTAGTGCGAATTCCGACTTGGAAATAGTGGACTAGTTTCTCGACAAGTTCCCAAATGGATTTGTTGGTCTAAACGGTTCTATAATCCTTACTAGTGACTCATCATCTTCGGGAATGTTTAGAAAATGGTTGATAGAACGAAACGAAAATACATTTTCTTTCCGTTTTTTAACTGAAACTGGCGCGCCATATTTAAACATATCACTGAAAACAATAAAGTTGGTTTTGAGTTGCTGAAAAGTGCTTTTTCGTATCCAGCACGCTCGATAACCCAAAAGATTTTTGAATTTTGTCGAGTGGTACTTCTAGAAGTTTAGGAAAAATTTTTAAACTAGTGCTATTTTCCCATGGAAATCTGTTTGCATCAGTTTGTTTGAAAGTTTTTCCTAAACGTTTGGAGGTACACCTAGCTTAAAACCAGTAGGGTCTGATTTATGAACATCTGCAATTTACATAATATATCTAGATGTTAAGATATTCAGATATTCTGATATTCAGATGTTCTAGAAATGTGGAAAAGGGAAGGTGGGTGTGGCAGCGCCCGATGAGAGTGAGGTGCTCCCTGATATTCGCCACCCTCAAAGAAAAGAGGAAGATATCTGGATATCTGAGCATCTAGATATTATGTAAATTGCAGATGTTCACAAATCAGACCGGTCTCTTATTTTTTTGTTCCCGTGATATGACCAAAACATTTACAGGGTCTATACGATCTGTGCACTGGTGTGATTGCTGTAAAAACTTGAACACTATACTCACGTTAAACATAAAAGCACTACTAGTTTTATAAGATCATCAAATTTTAACATTAAGAAAATGTACAATTTATAAGTCTGATGTTCTTCTCGTCCCTTGCAGCACTTCCGGCCTAGCATCATCCGGACGAGAACAGTCTACAAAGAATAAAAATTAATCGCTTTTTTACTTTCTTTTTCTCATTAGTAAACCAGATAAAAAACGGTTCATTTCCTTACAGTTTTCTGCTGTTTTTTATGTATGCCACAAAATATTGGCTGACTCTGTCAGATTAAAAGCAAAATAGAAAGAAGTCTGATTTTTCTGTTTTCCACATGATTTTGTGCAATTTTTTCTTGTCATCCCTTAGCTGTATGTATGAAGAAATAAATAAAAAATATATTTAGTCTTCTTTCATATTTCATCTGTCTTTTGGTTTATTCTAATCGTATATATTATCTACATGGGACATTTAAACTAGTCTTTCTCCTTCTTTCTTAAGTAGTGTAACACTTAAAAAATAACCTCATTTTGCATGAATATTCTTGCTTTTTATTACGTTTTTTATGTGCCTTCTGTATACTTTCCGCTTTAACGGGGTGCAGTGCTGTTTATTTACATGTGTGTGTCCATATGAGCCAGCTCCATGTAGAATATTATTATTTCCTTTTTATTCTTTCTCTTAAAAAAGTTATTTGATCTTATTCTATTCTTTGCACGACTTTGTTCATCATTTTCGTCCTCTTCTTGCATGCCTTTTAGTTCGTCTTTATTGAAAAACTTTTTAGTTTGCCTCACCTCTTTCCATTGGAGTAACTATTCCATTGGAAGTAGCTGTGTTATTATGCATGCATCAATGATGAAACACGTTGATAGTAGTGAAGAAAGAACAGAACAGAGATACTAATTATTATTGAATTTAACAAAAACTGAAACCAATCCCAGTTATCGCGATAACATATTTTGACGAAGATGAGTAAGTGCATGTGCTCCTTGAAGCTGTAACACGACAATACTCTAAAACTTATTATGTTTTATTATATCTTTATGATTATAGCGTTTTTATGTAAACATTTTTATGTGAACATGAGCAAAACACTATTTTTAGCATACAAACATACGAACAAAAACAACAGCTTCAAATACATCAATCTGGTCGCCAGTCGCAGTTATTGCAGCTGAGAAACTACGACGGTCCTTGAACAATGCATCAATTTTGTCAGCACGACGATTTGTTAATCTTGTACACAGTGCTAATACACTGTTCAATGAGTCATCAGAAGAAGATGAAAATGTTTTTGATGCTGTTAACCATCATGAAATAAAAATACATGCCACAGCTTCCACAAATTCAACACTTGTTCTTCAACAAGAAACATCAGCTCTTCCACCAATTGCATCATTTTGTGATACTAAAACTACGACTAGTGGTATCATCACACAAGCCAGTTTCATGTCAGCAGGGTATCCATTGACACCTTGTTGATACGATACATTATCGAACAACACAGCATCAACAGCTTCACCAGCACCACATAGATTACCATAACTTCACAATCAGCTGTCAACGAGAACAGAGAACTACTGCATCTGAATTCATTTTTTCTAAATCAGAGAGAAGTCGGAATTCTGTCCGTAATTCTCAATTTTCTCGATCAAAATTCAACTTCTGAACAACAAAAATATCACATTCGGAATCAGGATCAAAAAATCAGGAATCGATTGATATGTATTTTAATCCTATCTGACCACTTCAACTTTTTTTTCGAATTCACGTTGAAAAATTACCACCCAAACCGAAAATTACCAAGATTTTCACTCAAAACCTAAAAGTTTAGATTTATACCTGATGTGAATTGAATGAAAGTGACCTTTTATTGTTTTGCACATCGAACATAGCTTTGTGCAAATGTGCACTCTCTCGAACGATAAGAACTTTGTGAAACTCTAACTTTACAGCTACAGGATGGTATATTTACTTTACGTGTCGAGCGCAAAAAGTAACGCATTTCATTAATCATTACTTGTAACGGGTAATGCATTTCATTAATCATTACTTGTAACGGGTAACGCATTTGATTAATCGCTACAATAAACGACGAAGTGCCGCTCATTGTAGAACTTATTTGTAAAAAGAAGCTTAAAAAACCTCTCCACAGTGGACACACTTTTGGAAGGATTTTAGCAATCTTCTAAAACGAATGAGAACTCTTAACGTTACAACTGTAAAAACCAAAAGTTTAATCTTCTTCTTTTCATTCTTATTATATTTTATATAATACAAATTACGTAAGTATTTCTACATGTTTAAAGATCTTTTGTTCTGTAGAAAATACACCTACTATTTTTCTTTTTCTCCTCTTCCATGACATTTATGCCATTAAAATCATTCTGTTGAACAACTGATGTCATTATGATGGCACTATAATTCAATAACTACCTTTTTATTTAAAAAGAGATGAACAAACGAAATAGTAACTTAACGCACACAACTTGTTACTTACTATTTACCTGTAAATATGTAACTTGTAATTTGCTGTTTATTTGTAAATATGTAACTTGTTATTTACTATTTACTTATATAAGAAAAGGTTAAAAAAGGACAAAAGTATTAGTTTTTACGACACTCATAACAAGAACAGATTCAAACACAGAAGATACGTATTTTTTCTATCGGTCCGTGCTCAACATAGGCTAGTGAAGTTAGAAAGTTTTCGAATCTTTCAACTGCGGTGTCTCGATAAAATTCATTCAATGTCGAGATGGAACGCTTTATTTGTTTTGCAGTTCAAATACAAGAGAGCGCGTGAGATGCTAGCGACCCTTAATGATTTACTACGCGTTGTCGTCGTCGTGCTGACGCTCGACAGTGTCGGCGCCGCGCCTGAAAACGTCACAATGGACATCTGGAGTGAAATGGCTGGAAAGGGTAAGTTTATTGAAGACATATTCGAGAGGTGAAAATATTCTCATATTTTCAACACATTTCGAGGTGGTATCTATCTGAGTTCGACGGACAATTATGTATAAATCATTTCCTCGTGTAGAATAAGCCAATGCTTAGGTCTCGTTGCAGGTTTAAAGCTTTAGAGTAATGAATGACAGTCTTTTTGCCAAACAAATGCCTACTGGAACTCGTGTACTTAGGCATGCACCGAGAATAAAAGTCTCGAGAAGCCTCGATATGATAGTCTCTAGTCTTGAAAAGTTTCGATAGTTGGAATTTTAGTATCGAGTCTCGATATGACTGAAACTTTTTTTATAGTTACTCGTATAGAATCTTCTCATTTGCTGAGAAAATAAAGTAGTTGCCACCAAACGTTTTAAATATTAAACTAACCATCTCAACTGCTTGGAGAAAGGTAACGGCATGACATTTTTGACATATTAATTCCGTAATTTTGAAAAAACTATAATAGCTAGAGAGTTAGTTTTACGGTCATTTTATGCAGCTCAGAATTCTGCATCTATTCTGGAAAAACGAGGAAAATCCATTTACATTTGCGCGCTACAGAACAGTTTTTCAGACGATAACACTATGACAAAAGTGATCCTTTTTTTAAGACATTGAGCTTAATGTCTATTTTTCTGCGAATTCATTCTTCAAAGGAAAGAAAACCTGTCAAGACAAAATTTGTAGAAGAGGTTACGGTCTACACATTGGGAAAAACAGTTTTCTGAAAATGAGCTACGGTCGCTTAGAAAGGCCATCGAACTAAAGTATGTTACAAAAAGCATTTTTGATAACAGCGTGATATATCTTTGCCAAAGATAAATATTCGACTTTTATCAATACAGATTACAACAAACATCAACTTCTGAAGCATTCTGATTCATTTGACCACATTTACGTTTCTTTTTCGGAGGAGTATCACATAAAGAATTAAAAATTTGAAAATAAAATGAATTATGCATCATTCGATTTGAAATTTTACGCTGATTCCGACTTTGTATGAATTATGAAGTTTTGTAGCGCCTTCGGAGAAACATTAAGAAAATTCCGGAAAATCTTTGGAAAATTCTAAAACAAATGGCAGCATTATCTCAGTAAAACCGTGAGAAAGTTTACTTTTAATTAGATAGACTTGTAGCCCGTTGCCCAATCGACAATTCCACGCAAACCGTGCAGCTCCCGCTCTCAATGCTAGTTGTCAGTACAGTTCCGTGCGTGCTTTCGCCAGGATGCATTTGGAACAACCTAAGAGACATGTAAATACTACATCGCTACATAAACAATACGTTTATGACATTTTCAATCGTCTAGCATCACATCTGCAATCTAATGTAACGTATCTGTTGTGTTCGAATTTTCTACCACCGAATGTTCGAATTTTCCTTAATTTGTTCGGTTGCTGTGCCCCACAATCAAATAATTTAATCATATTTGGGATAAACGTGAATTTTGCATCGATTGGTATATAATTTGAGCTGGTTTGAGGAAATACCATTGTTGGTAGAAAAACTGTATTTTATTAAAATTCTGTCACGGCGTTACCAAACTTTTCTCAACAAGGACTTTCTGCATAATAAAAGTTAGTTGGTTAGATAGCCCGTCAAAAGTTGTCTACAAACCATTTGTTAGCAGAAATATGCTAAATAACTTCGATGAAAACTTAAACGGTCTTTTGATAACGGCATGACATCATGAATCATGAACTATTATTTCAATTATCATCAGAAAAAGAACAATGGAAAAAACGTTTTTCAACCAATAAACTTTAGATATGATAGTATATTGATCAATAAAAAAGACAACTTCGGGTGATACACCTGATAGTGTCTAAGGTACACAAAAGTAGCTCGCTGAAGGCGCTTTGTACGCGATGTCTGCAAACGATGTTGAATGTCTCACACAAAATGGTATAAGCCCTATTGTCAGAATCTGATTTTAAATCTTGATCATTGAAGTGTCGCGTTACGTGTCCATCAATTTGTTATACTCTCTACACTGTTCTTACGCTTTTGCTTAACGTCTGTACAATACTGTAAGTTTTAGCGTGCGTCATTTTATTCTTCTCGTCTTCTTCCTTACATACTTTTCCCTTCTTTGTCTCTTGTTTTTCGGGGTTTCCTTCTGTAATAGCTTATATCATTTATCATGTCCTTTTCCTCTGATATAATGGCCGGCCGCATTTGTGTAGAATGACTATTATTATTTCTCTTTCTTGAATGAATAAAGTTGACTAAACTAACCGATTTTATTTAGTAGAAGTTTGAATGAGGTGGGTGACGGAAGACGTTTCTTCAGTCTCTTTGTGTGTGTCATTTTACACATAGTCACGAACTGGACTACAGCTGAATGCGCCAAAGATAACTCAGTAAGGTCGTACTTTTCAGAAAAGAACAGACGGCATTAGTCACCCAAGTTTCAGGATATGTCGACTTCTCTTCCCGAGAAAGCAAGAGCCGAAGCAGTTCGATTTGTTTTTGTTTCCATTATTTATTTATTTTATTTTCTCCTTACAAGAAATGGTGTTTTTGAATTTATGAAAAGACGATGCCATTTTCTAGAAAATCGTTCATTTTTCAGAAAGTGGACCTATTTTATGGAAAAAAAAGAAAATGTAAAGAAGAAATTGTAAGAAGAAAGTGAAAACAAGTTATCATACAAAATATCGACTTGAGAAGAGTGTCATTCGACATTACATCCATTACGTACTCATCACAGAAATCTTCTGTACAGAACAAAAAAAAATAGATATAAAAGTGCTGGTAATTTCGATACCAGCACTTTTATATCGATTGTTTCAAAACTCGAGACTATGCGAGGTCGAGACTTTCGAGACTACTCGAGTACTCCATCGAGTACCCCGTCTCGGTGCTATCACAAGAAAACATGTTACATGATTACAGCAGATCAGTTTGTGAAGCATCGAGCAAGAGATTTAACATCGTTCGCGTGATCCGATCATAATACTAAAAATTTTTAAGAAGATTAGAAATGGTAAAAACACACACAGAATCAGTAGGCCTACAGATGTATGTTAAGACTGAATGATTGATGTAGGTCAAGGGAATCAGGATTTTGAAAATGGACAAGAACTACTGCGATGTCAATGAAACAATATAATGCTGAGAGAGGAAAACTGATTTTCCACTTCGTCTTTCTACGTACTACCTCCTCTGACTCTATTCTTTCACAATTTGGCATCATCGGTATACAAAAAACATCGGATGAAAACAAGGAATGTGTGCGATAGCACGAAGAATGGAAGCGCAGAGCAGAGAAGGACTGTTCGTGTCGAAATACCCTAAATCAGATCTTCACGCCCCGTACGAGTCTTTAGTGGGACAGCTAATGATTTTGCACTCTTACTTGATTGCGCTTGAAAGGGTCATTTGAAGTGATATACGATTTCAGTTATAACAGTCATCGTGAAGAATTTCTATTTAAGACTGATACAAATTGATTATACTTGAGCAAAAACAAGAGCGTTGTACAAATCCGACCTGGTCGATAGATGGATTTTCCGATAAAACTTTTTCTATCCAGAACAGATGTTTTTGATGAAAGTCATTTTCATAGACATCAAAACTGTGATCTTATCATATCTAATTAGAGCTGTAGCCAAAATAGCATGACTGTTGGCATGAATGTCTCTCTAACCTCAAGATGAATGACACGTTTTTGAAAATCGATTCATTCATCATAGCGAAATGATGTATAATGCATTTTGTTGATTTCGAAATCCGCACAGAAATACTGATCAGCGTATAGCCTATGCCTACAAGATGCGGAACTTCCCCTGACCGCCTATTTTCCCGAGTTTCATAACTGCGTCACGCCGCTTAAAGTTTTAGGATTGTGATATGCGTAATGCGCTCTGGTTCAAAAATATGTCCCTTTTGCCACGTAATCTGCGTTATGAACTTTGAGCTCAAATGCTTTACTTCGGCTATATGAAGAAGCTTTTTAGCAAAGGCTAACAGAATTCGCTGTAGTCCACAAAGTTTTCTGGTTTAATTGCTAGTTGCAGATAGAAGACTAACTTAGAAAGGGCTGAGATTTAGAAAAATCACACTTTATCGTCAAAATGAGTACGATTCAGAATGTTTTGCGACAACTATGAGGAATTAAGGCAATCAGAACCGCTGTAGCTGAGTCTGAATGTTTTGATCGAACAAATTAACTTGAATTTGCTGTTTTTGTTTACATTGCACAGCAGCCTTATCGTATGCATCAGATGTCTCGATCAAGTGTTTGGCCGGCGACTCCTTGGTTACATTAGCCAACGGGCAACGGAAAAGGATTGATCACCTTCAAGCTGGCGAAGAAGTGCTGGCTGTCGAAGACTCGAGGATCGTGAGCAGTCAAATGATGATAATGTTGGACAATAAGGCATTCGCAGAAGGTACGTCCGAGGTATAAACGAACGGTGATAAATATGTTCGCGATTGTTTGCTTCAGCCCTGTTTTACACAATTACCACGGCTTCTGACCACAGTGTGAGTCTCACGGCTCTGCACCTGATCCCCATCGTCTCTTCCAATGGCAAGTACATCTACCTGCCCGCTAACCAAGTGCAATTGGGCGATATTCTGTATGTCATCTCGGGTGGTAAACTAGAGCCATCGCCAGTCACAAATATCTCGATCGAATCAAAAACCGGCTACTTTGCGCCATTAACCATGACAGGTAAGCAGGCTGTTCTTGTCAAACGCATTTCCACGAAGCCAGTATTTCCATTCAGGTACATTGTTCGTCAACGACGTGCTGACGAGCTGTTTCGCATCTGTGAAGAGTCATGAATTGGCACAGTTTTATATGGCACCTCTTCGTTGGTATTACCAGTTGGCTCGGATCATCTGTCTGCCAAAACCATTCGGTAGTCATGCTGCAGACGGCATGCACTGGGTGGTCCGAATTATGTACGAGTTTATACGCTACTTTCGACCAGAAGCACTCCGATTCTCATGAACTGACGCGTTTCCTTTTCACAGTTAGCATGAATGCGTTTTCTTTCAAATCCTTACACGCTTTCTGTTTGCTTAATTCTTATCTTTTGAATACACAAGATACCTGAGAAGATAGAATAAAGCGGATGAGACTTGCAGCAGAAGGCTGTTTTGTCAGTATGACAGCAGTGTCCCAGTTTCTGAACTTTGAAATAATCGAGCTGAACGTAGGGTAGAAGACTAACAGGCCGATCAATCGGTCGAGGAGATACACTCGACTGAGTGTGTAGGAGTAGAATTCTTAGGCTGAGGATTTCAAGATAATTTCAATTGAATTTTGATATATTTCATAATTCAGAAACTGGATCACATCTCCAGTGAGACTTGTGTTGACTGAGCGAACTTACGTCATCTCTTTATTTCAAGCATTGTGACTGACTTAACAGCTTGACAAATCTAAGGATACATTTAATTGAAATTATTGTCTTTCGCATCGAAGAAAAGTTTGTATAGTCTGCAGTTGTTTGATCGTATATACAGAGACGAATCTGCATTTGCTTGGCATACGACTAGACTCATAATTCTCGTTGTTTACTTATTCAATACTTGTAGACTATAGCAACATGACGAATGTGACTTTTTCAGATACTTTACAGATCTGGCCTACGTTGAGTCGAGTGCAAGAAAAATATCACGTTTTTTAAGATTATGAATAATGTTCTCTAAATAGTCAGATCGATTTTTTCGACTGAACGATAACTCGAAGCATTTTCCAATGTAGCTGCTAAATCCATGTACGTTGCATTTTTATTGTACCAAGCTCTGATAATTGTTTGCATCAGCCTACCATATGTCCAGCAATAATTCGAGTTCTGAAAAATGTGAAGATCATGCTTTTTGCCATCTTGGTAAGTGTCTATGAATTTATGACTCTGTTGCTCACTTGTGTCCGAGCCAGCTAAACAACCTGGTATGTTTGCTTCGATGGCAATAGCTTGAGAGTTATCACGACCTATATTTTCCTTTCATGACGACTATTCCTCTTCAAACAGAACTAGCTGTCAGTCAATTCATTGACTGTCGATGACTTTTATCGATATAAGATCATCGGCGGCCAGACATCATACACAGCGGTATACAGACGGACATTGCCGCCAAAAATTGAAGGTGAGCTTTTCACTGATTTGAATATTGTCAGGTATAATCCATTCAACACTCTATCGAATGGGGTAAAAATTTTGTTTCTACAACTTTTCCTTACGGAGTTATTCGGCAAAGAAAATAAGGAAACATGAGAAATATGCGAAAACATGGGTGTATTGAGTAAAATCACAGCTCTAAATAGCGCTAGGGTCCAATCTCATTCATTTTTATGTCAAAAGTTAATCTCCAGGTCCTGTGTCTATAGTGCATGCAGCTTTATGCAGTTTTGCTTTTGGGCTTTTCCACAGGTTTTTCAGCCGAGAAACACTTTTATTGAAAACTAATGTGATATTCGTATTCAGCAGCATGAAAACCTGCATCGAATGATGTTTAATTTGTTTAAAACGTACATTTCGCTCCTCCCGTGAAGGAGAAGAGCTGAAACCATGCAGAATAGGTAGTACTTGATGTCTACCATAGAAGTCGCACTACTTGCAATAGATAGTACTCTCAGTGTACTATCTGGAATTATCGTCAAAAGTTTGGGATACGCAAATTTGGTACAGAAAATTTTACGACCAAAGCCGAACTAAACGGTCGGCGTAAGCATTCACTTTGAAGATCTTTTCTGTCTTTAATAAAAAACTATATATTCTAAAAAAGAATACTACTGTCACAGTTATTACCAAGACTGCGTCCTAAGCGTGCACTCGACATTTCAGGAACATCAAATCTTTTATTACGCCATTTACCGGAGGAATATGCAGGCGTTTTAGTTATATGCTACAACTTGAAGCATATATGGTTTGCGGAGAGGACAGAACAGGGCGAATTATGATTACGTCAAAAACTGGGGAACAGCCACAGTTAAACGAACTTCGCCCTTTTGCTATGTTAAGAGCATTTGAAAAATTGTACGAAAAAATATAAGACCGATTTGTGCGAGAACGAATGATCGCCACAAAGGTAAGACCTAGTACCGTATCTGCTTTCCAGCAAGGCGTCCGCCTCTAGATCCGTGCATTAGCTCTACACGAGCAATCGTGGGCGTCTGTAGCGTCTAATTGTCCAGCATTGATTTTGTTTGTCGACTCTGTCGGTGCTTTTGACAAAATTTGGCACAAAGCATTGTTAGTTAAACTAGCGTGATATGGAATGCCGCAGCAACTCTGGTTGTGGATACGTGACTGGCTCTAAGGACGAAAGGCGTGTATTTCTTTTGGTGGGCTGCAATCAGATTTTTTCGATGTTGAATGGGGCTTGCCACAGGGATCGGCTCTCTCTCCGTTAATTAGCGTTAACAAGCGAACAAAAGTTGATGTATTTATGTATTGCTCTTATGAGAACGAATGGGGAACAAGTGAACATTTAATACATGAGTAGATAATACATAAAAACGACTACAAAAGAAAGCTCTAAAATTTTTGTAATTCCTCTCGACGTTCCTGTATTTTTACATTTCTAGGTTAGTTTCTAAAACTCAGCTTGGAGAGCAAAGAAGAAGGGGAAAAGTCATTTGTGTTGGTTTATAATTCCAGAACAGTTATTAAATTGTTGTCAGGTGTCGAACAATTTGAAGCAATTGAATGCGTTTGACATATATCAAACATGAATGTGTGAATGATGAATATGACAGTCGTGGTGGAAGTGTGTGAAGGGTTGGTGTGTGTGAGAGTGAATAACTGGGCCACCTTTCGGTTATCGAGAGATTATGAATGAGGACTATCGTGCGACTTTTGATTGTGTGATGTAATAGTTTACAACATGGTTAATTTAAAGTAAAGGAAGAATCTCAGCTCTGTGCGTGGTATTGGATAAACGTTGATGCATATTGGAAACGATCCTTTAGTTTTGCTGTTGTTATTCGGTGTAGGAACAAACTACAACTCTGGAAGTTTCACCATACGATACGGTGCAGTTTGACAATTCTAAACGATGGATTGATGTTGAATTTGCATGTTTCCAACATGGAAATATGACGAAGAAAACGCTGAAAAAATCAATCTTGTGTAATTTTGTCTTCAGATAGCAATATTATTGGATGGACATCGACTGTCGATGTTGTTATTCCATAATTATTGGGTTTGGTGCTTTGTCATGTCGTAGATTTTCTAAACAATCTATTGTTTTTCCTAATCCATTCGTTGACGTTTCCATAAAGTGTGATGATCGATTAATATCTCTGTCATGTTTCTTTGTTGTTTTCTATTTGTTCTTCAATTATTTGCTCCGTTAATTTATGGATTCCAAGCTCATTCTTTCGGAATATTAGACATAGTCAAACAAAAAGTCAAAAAATATCTAAGTGAGTCTATCAGAAATCTCCCAACATGTACAAAAATTTCTGGGATAAGTGTAAGAATTCCAGGATTTGAAGTACTCGTTACACTGAGTTGAATGGTAAAACGAAAAGTTTAAAAATCTCTTGGTATCATGGTTTGTGAGTCACATAGCTTGAGTTACAAATTGTGACTGCTCACAAGTTGAAAATACGTGGTGCTTTTACGACAAGTTCATCACTGTCATCAAGTAGCGAAAACTATTCAACTTTTAATTCACTTATAAAAAATTTCCTTCCCTATTCTACACTACATTTAGGGTGACACATTTGTAGTCCGAGGATAGCTCTAGTAACTTTTTATGCGATTCACAAATGTTTGAGGTTTCTTGCACCTGAGCGACGACCTGCTGCCATAGAAGAGTGTTCAGAGCAAAAAAATATTTCTGCTCTTTCAGCCAAAAAAGAGTTAATTTTCTCAAGAACGAAGAAATATTTTCCAAAACCAATACCTAACTTTTTCCATGTCGATGTGGTGAGTCTAATGATGTAAACATTTTGGCTTCATCTCATATCTAAAAGGCCTTGAAGCTTTTGGCAACCACGGAAAGAGAATTTTCGATATTGATGAAAAATCGAAAATTTTCAGGTCATTTGGTATTTAAATAGTATCGAAACGATATTTTTTAAATTCTATTGCTCCCGTAGAAAAGAACAAAAAACTTTCAAAACCTATAAAGTCACTGGGCTGGAAATATGTGCTCGTGTTTTAACATTAGTGTGTTTTTTCAAGTCTTAAGAGAGGTTTCGCCAGACGACCAAGTGTGGCCACCAAGTACGGCTCAAAAGAGCCGTAATCCGAAATTTTTTAACCTATGTTTTTTATTTCATATTCGGATTCTATGCTTCAAACTAAGGTTATGAAAAAATGTTTAGAACTTATTTTGGCTGAGTTATAGAATTTTCAAAATGAGGTGTAGCAGAGTTTTGTGAAAAAGTGCTTCCTTCAGTATTTTGCACATATCTCCGCTAAATTTTGTCCATTCTCTTTGAGCAACATTTCATTGAAGCGTCTGACAAAAACCGAACAAAACCATAGGCTTTTAAATTTTTTGAAGTATGACGTCGATGTATTAAAAATCAAACATTTGAAAATTCGTGTTTTTAAAATCGAAATTTTTCGAATAAAACTAATTTTTTGGCATCCAAGTAGCATTTGCCCCAGCTAAAAAGTATTGCATCAAATAGAGAATTCAGTTCTCTCCAAATTGAACTATAAAGCCTTATTTCAAGAGATGGGCAAAACTGTGAAAATTCAAGAACAAGATGGTGGACTAAGATCACTTTTTTTTGTTTTTTGATTTTTCACAGCCTAAAATCGACTTTAACAGAAGAATAAGATAATATTCAGAATCAGCCACCGAAACTGCATCCAGTGATGTGCTTCGCAAGGACGTTGAAGAAACAAATTTTGCATTGCTTTTTTTCAATTTGCACTTTTCTGTTTTCACCTTTTTTCGCTTCAAAATTTGTTTCTTCAACGTCCTTACGAAGCACATCGGTGGATGCAGTTTCGGTGGCTGATTCCGAATATTATCTTATTTTTCTGTTAAAGTCGATTTTAGGCTGTGAAAAATCAAAAAAAGAAAAAAAGTGATCTTAGTCCACCATCTTGTTCTTGAATTTTCACAGTTTTACCCACCTCTTGAACTCATGGTTTTGTTCAGGTTTTGTCAGACGCTTCAATGAAATGTTGCTCAAAGAGAATGGACAAAATTTAGCGGAGATATGTGCAAAATACTGAAGGAAGCACTTTTTCACA
>CAJNOQ010002525.1:0-23924 GCA_905250885.1 Didymodactylos carnosus | reverse complement strand
TGTCGACGCCAGAAAAGATGTCAAAGTATAATTATAAGGAACCCGCTGTCGGATTCACCGAAAAATTTTGCACCTAGCGCCCAATTTTTATCTAATGTGGTGCTGCGCGGCAAAAGTACCTAATTTTTTAATGGCTACAGAAATAAGGAGAAATTACTTTAGGGCTTTTCTCGTAATCTCTATAACTTCACAAAAAAAGATTATGTAGATCTAGGAGATATCTCATTTTAATCAGAATTTGTGCGCTAAAATCATACCTTATTAAGAAAAGTTTCGGAGATTTTTTGGATTTTCTGAAAAACTGGTTTCCCATAAAAACGGTCTTTGAAGATCCAACAGTCCGTCTCATGTTGATATCGGAATCAGCACAGTCGATAACTTTTAACTCACTAGATTTGATTAAAAAATCGATTGAGCAGTTGGATATGTTTCCTCGTAAGTTGCGTCATCCTGAAACACACAAAATCTAATAGTTGCTATAAACTTTTTGAATCTGCATCAAATCTCATTACCGAGCTATGAGTATTCAAAACTGGTCAGTTTTCAAGATGTGAACTTCTAACTTCTTAGAAATTTTCTAAAAATTTAAAATCTCGGGAACGTGTCAGCTTTTTGACTTGTAGTTTTAGCCAAAGTTCATCAAAATGCTACCCGATCCGATCATAAACCGGCCTCTCGAGAAGTTCAACGAACCTGATGTGGTATCAGTTGACCAGTTCGATTTAAGATAGATCAGATCACTTCACTTCAATTGCTTTTCTTAACCATGGCTCGAAAAACTTTTAAAATTATGTCGCTACTCGAAAGCAGTTTGTTTTTCGAATGTTGCAGTTTCACTATTCAACATAGAGATTTTGATGATATAGAAATTATTTGTTGCTCTCTTCGTTTTTTTCAATTAGAAGCAAAGTTTGAGTATATTGTTATTAGTTGGATTTCTCATGCTAAATGTCGCGTGTATAGTGGACGATCTGTGCGAAAATACCTGGCGTTTTTTGTGCCCTTTTTTTCTTTCTTTACAAAGTGCTGTTAGTTCGTTTTCTTTATGTGTAATACAATCTGTTTTACTGCTTCAATGTACATCAGGTATTATTCACATGACTGTTATTCTTGCTCTCTTTTCTTATTTTCTTACTCAAGTACAATAAATTTCAAATTAATACTGATATTAAAGAGCTCGTATCAAATTCTAGTTAAATACAAATATGAACAGTGAGAAAATATTTTTAATATTATTGATAAGACAAAATTCAATATGCCCGAAAGGTTGATAAAACAAACAGAAAATTTAAAAATGAACTTTTGTTGTCACCGGTTATGCTTCAACATTGAAAACTACTTAAAAGCATACAAACAAAGTAGCATTAGATTTGAATACTCAAATTTGTTTTAGAAAGGTATCGATCGAATTTTCAGATTTTTACTACTTCTGCCTACGATTCAAGCTCAATGTCAGAGCACAATAAATTCAAACTCAAAAGTGTCGAAATGCGTCTAATGACAAACCGACGCAATTGAAGTACAAACATCCGTCAGCGTAACAGATTTGTGTGTCAAACACGGGATGATTGTGACGTTAGTTAATCAGAGCTTCTACATGACATTCCGAGAAAGGGAATTGAAGGTACGATGAAATCGGAAAACAAATGTAAATTACAAAATATTTGCTTAGTGAAAAAATCACACATAAGTGGATACCCAAGCAGAAACAAAATATCGACTATTGGGCGATCTAGTTAGCTAACTCAATATACTACACGACATAGCTAGCTAGCAGTTCGAATTAAGTTATTTACTATCGGGCGATATAGCTAGCTAGCCCAATATATTACTCGATATATCGACGATCGGATTACTGTTTTACAACCACTGTACTATATATCTAAAGCATCTACTTTACGAATTTACAAAGTATTTATTCATATCAAGTCAATATATTGAGCAATATATTGAGGAATGTTGCTTTCTTGTCTGTATACAGACATCCCAGGATATAATGTAGACAGCATCATTCATGCTGTCAAGACGTGAGTCAATATATCGGGCAATAATTGATCAATATATCTAATTTCCAGCAGCTTTAAATGTAATCATCATAAACTAAATTATTTAATTAAGTGTCTACGTTTCGATATTTTAAACATAATTTTCAAGACGAAAAAGGTATTTCGCTATTTAAAATATCGAAACGTATACACTTAATTAAATAAATTAGTTTATGATGATTACATTTAAAGCTGCTATAAATTCAGTGAGATTTCTTCTCAAATTATTACCCATTACAAAACAAAATTATATCTAATTTCATAACTAGTGACGCAATGCGCCAGTATCTGGTGCCACGATGGTATCAGATCCTCTCCCAAGGGGGAAATAGCGGACTCCTGGACTCCTATGGACCCCCATGGACTCCCATGGACTCATGGACTCCCATCGACTCCCATGGACTCATGGACTCCCATCGACTCCCATGGACTCCCATCGACTCCCATGGACTCCCATGGACTCCCGAAACCCAGGAGTCCAAGAGCAAAAATGTTCTTTTTTGGGAATCACTTCCCAAAAAATGAACACTTTTGTTCTTTTTGGGGCGTCGTTCCCTTAACCAGACCACTTTTGTTCTGTTTTTGGGACGCACTTATACCAGTTCACAGCTCAATGAACTGGTCGACCAGCTCGGTTCATTTGAACTGAAATGAGCTGTCATATACCTACCTTGGACTCCTGTGGACTCCAGGAGTCCGCTATTTCCCCCTTGTCTTGTCCTTAATATATCGGGTGATAATTGATCAATATATCGACTAAATAGCTACTCTGATCAGTGTTTTTCGTCAACCCGATATAGCTAGCTAACTCAATATCTATCACAAGCCGATATGGCCCGATAGTATATTTTTATAGCTAGATATTCTCAGAGGCATTTTTTTTGCTTGGGATAGAAGATGAACACAATGTAGTGAGACTTTTGTTTTCGTACTGTAGTTCGTACGTGATTTATATGAGGAAGAAGACAATCTAATCATTTTTTAAATAATTAATAAAATTAAATCAGAGAAAATCGATCTGACTTTTGTCTAAAAGCATCAGTTCAGCTGATAGCCAGATAAATTCTGTATCTTCGAAATCTATATTTGTCTAAAACTGATATTTTTTATTCTTTGAATAAACATTCTAAACAAAACAAAAGAGATAAAGTCTATTCTATACTTTAAAACGCTGGACGTTTTTTTTTCTGGTATTTTTACACACACTGACACACTATGCTCAGTTTACATAATCTCATATAAGCTTTTTGCTAAGAGGAAGAGAAAGAAAGAAAAAAAAAGATTCAGAAATATGATGTAAGAAATGTTTCTTGAGTACCAAATATTTTATCTACAAAAAATGAGTATCACATTGGATTATACTACTTATTTTAATGTTCAAATGGATTAGTTAAACAATGCTATACCATTATTGACAATATTTTATATCGGAAGAGGGTAGAATGAAAGGGTGCCATAAGATAGCATTTCATTATCGTATTGCAACTGATTAGAGTGTGGTATAGTTCAAAAAATTTGTCTAACACTAGTGAATACTCATTGTGTTAGTATAGAAAAAGATTAGAAGGACAGTTACATACGGATGAAATATAGTTTCACTTGAGTGAATATACTTTAAAGGTCAATTTGTATTAATAATAATGCAGTAAACAACAAAACAGTTAACTGCACTATAAAAATACAAGTGTCCTATGGCTCGTTTTTGGACGATGAATGAATACTTTTAATAGTATCGTCCAAAATAGTGCCATGGGATCCTTGTTTTTTTTTACAGTGTATTGTTGTTAGAAATACTACATAAAATGGAACAATAAAATCGTAGGAAGCTATGCTATTTACATCTCACAGCTGCATTAATACTTGTTGATCGTAGTCATACAATTAACAAGAAAAATGTTATGATCTTGTTGAACCAAAAATTATTTCCCCCTAACAACAGATGAAAAAAAATACCGTTTCTTTCACGTCTCTTCGACATTTTTTTTAACGCAGATAGCAGTTGTAGTAAAGGAAAGAAAATAAATTTACCTTTATATCTATGCTCTGTTTTTTTTTCGTGTCAGTAAAGGAATAAACCAACATCAATTATTTATTATTTTTGAATGAAACGATAGTGATCGTTTTGATATGTTGGAAAATTGAAGTACGTAACAAATTTATCTGATACACATTAAAATTAGTGTTGAGTTTTTCCTATGTTCTCTTGAATTTTTGCTCTATTATACCAAAACGTACAGTTGTTGATTCATTTAAGGAATATATCTACTATATGTTACAACGATAAGAATACCGATTTGCAAAATGGGTGTTAGTTCTCTTCTATCGTATTTTCGAAAACTTATCTCTCTATGCATCGGATCACACTTTGGCATATGAGCAGATGAGAAATATGTGCGTATCTCATACATCGTTTTCAGCTTTTTGCAAAGACAATGAAACAATAAATGAAAATTTGAAAATTCAATAGACATTATTTGCGATTGTATTTTCTATTTTCTTTTTTTTTGTGATCTAAAATAAGGGTGGCATATTACTGTGATCAGTAATACAAGTATTGTATAGATTTCTGTCACCGGCAACAGTAATATTCATACAATTAGTATTATTTTTCCGGTAATGTAATACCAGAAAAAGTTTTTCAAAAGAATATCCAATAGATTTTCTGAATCCTTTTTGAATGAAAAATGAATGTTTTACACAAATGAAATTTTTTTAGTTATTTCCTTACTTTACCTGTTGAAATTTTGTTTGTTTGACATTTAAATGTTTATTTGTCAACGTTTCGACAGTTTTTACTGATATTTTTAAGAAAAAGAATTTTATAAATGTATAATGTAAACATCACAGAAAGAGAAAGAGATAAGGAAAACGAAAATGTTTACTGTTGGTTAGTCATAGCCATGCAGGACAGAACACGGCTAGCAGCTCTGTCATTCAGACGATAACAGTAGTATAAGCTCATATTAGTGAATTTATAGAGAAGGTTTCAACTGAAAATGGATATCCTTCAAACTTCATCACACATCATAAAAGAAACACACGAAACAGATATTACGAGAAACAAAATAGGACAGGTAACTGGAACGAAAACCCATCAATTAACAAAAGATGTTACCAAAAAGAACAACTTTTCATTGACATTCCATTTTTGGGAAAGCAAAATAAAATTCGCGGAAAGAAAGTTATTACTCTTGTTAAACACATTCGTCCTCAAGCGCATATTCAATCTATCCCTCGTCCTCCACCAGCCGTTTGTATGTATTTCTCTCAAAAAGCCATCTTACATGGGTAAAACAATCAGACAAGCCTCAAGAAAATTTCGAGAACGTGGTGGTCATCAAACAGCAAAACCTCCTCAACCAAATCTTTTAACAACCGACTCTGCTTCATAATTACGCCGATCTGAAAGAAACAAAGGCAAAACAGCTATTGCTTATTTTCCAAAGGAAGAGCTCATCGATGAACTAGGCAGAGATAGCGATCAAGAGGAGGAAACAAGATTGGTTCATAGGAAACATGAAATCGAAATAAAACACAAGATTGACTGATCAGGATAGAAAAAACTTTCGTAGCATTCCAAAAGTCATCGTTTGCTAGTACGTGAATCACTAGCAATACTTCACCGACAACCAACTTTAAATAAAACTTTATGCTCAGGTTTATGCAAGTGTCAAAACCAACGGTTAAAATGAAACAGTATTCAAATATACGACCGCGCACCGGAGACGTGCAGTAATATGAGCTCATATTACTGTTATCATCATATTACTGTCGTCTGAATGACACCCAGATAAAACATAACTGACATTTAATGAGCCATGTAATGTGTTTTAAATGTATGCCAAAACAACTGGCTTTTAACATCCAAATAGACTATTAACAGGCCATTCTTCAGTTGTAAAATATACAGTGAAAAAACGGATATTTAAAATGGCTGTTTCATTCACCCTTTTATGTTACAATTATGACTGATATATGTATATATGTCACTGAAACTTGAAAGAAATTTGCAAATTTTTCACGTCTCCGATTGTACAGATCATCGAAATTTGTCTCGTGGAAGTCGTCACTCGTTCTGGACCTAGTGCTATTGATGGCACCGTGGATCAGGGGAACCAAAAATGTCAAAAATCACTATATTTGGGGTACTAATAAAAAAATACTAATAAAAAAAAAAACGTTCGATAATTGACCATTAACAGCTAGTAATGGTGTAAAAACGGCGTTCGCACCTATAGTGTTTTTAATGACTAGTGGGGTACGCCGTTCTGAACTGAAGTCAATGCGCACGCCTCCCTTCGGTCGGCGTTCGCACCTGAAACATGATGAAATCAGTGTCTCAGCTATCATAAGAAACATTTCTTTTAAGTGGCTCTTTTATATCAAAAGTTGTTATTGCACAGATTTTCTACCAACAAGTGAAATAGATTTTCAAGTTCGAACAATTAATCTGGATGATAAACAGATGAGTTTTTAGTTTTTTCGGACACCGCTAGGCAAGAAAACTTTCGATCGCTGGTTAATAATTATTTTCGAGGATTTTTCATTCTTTTCTGTGACATATACGGACTTAATTAATCTGTGAAAGAGATGTGCCTCAAAAGAAAACTTGTCCAAAAATCCAATAGTGTAACATTGTGACTAGCGAAAATGAGACCTACTTCGATAAGGGAACAGAGAGCTGAATTTGCTGTGTACACCTGAATTTACTACCTGCCTCTTTATTCATACTGATTTTTTCAAAAAATTAAATTTTTTGTGTATGGGACTCTCGTGGGACTTTTTGTGGAGTCGCGTAGGACTCCCTATGGATTTTTTGAGAAAAAAAACTCCCGAGGGAGTCCTGCGAGACTTCTGCCGGGACTCACTAGGGATTGTCTAAAGGTTGTTTTGCACCTCTTTTTCTTTCCTCCTCTCCAAAGTATACTCTTCGCCACAGAGAAATTTCTGTTGAAGGGTTTTTATCTTCCCCTTGTTTTTATATAGATTAAATCGTGTGAAAAAACCCTTTTTAACTTTTGTTTTTTCAGAATTCATTTGCATCTGGGATTTTTATTACGAACAGAATGAGATAATACTTGTATTGCCATTACATAAAGTATGTAAAATGTTAACCATTACTGAACCGATTGGACGAGATAAAAGTGAAAAATACTATAATATCTTCCATGCCCATTTTTCATGTCATTTTAATCTGTTCTATACACTTGATAAGACGTACGTAGTATCATATGTTTTTCGTACAATACAATTTTTGATTATATATGTCACAACAATAACTTCATGTTTAGTCATCACAACACAGCTGCAGACAATGATAGGCTAGGTATGCACCAGTTACAGTTTTTTACCAGTTAACTGTACTTGTAAAACTGTAAAACTCCTGATAATTTCATGGTAAAAGAAAAAGCGTCCAAAAGTTGATGGCAATTTTTTCGTCACATGTTGGTATGCTTTTTTGCTAGAAGGTTTTTTTCTGGACGAATTTTTTCGTATGGTTTTTTTGTTAGATGGAAAAACAAAATTTGAAAAGATTTCCAAATAATATTTTAGTCAGTTTTGAAATACTTTGGAAACATGCTTGACCGATCTGCTGGATCGATCCACTATCGCAGGAAACCAGCCGTTTCTGAGATAAGCTAGTGCAGTGAAACGAGTTATCTATGCAGTATGCACTTAAATACTATTCTTGAACGAATTTTTGTGGACTCATTTTTGTCGACGCTTTTATTTAGTATACTTTTCGTGAACGTTTTCTAGTGGGCGCTTTTCTTTTACCGTGTGCAACTGCTCATAACTGTTAGGCAAATATCCTAGAGTGAGTTAATCTTGTACGATTTGCATACATCTTAAGAGCGTTCTCAGTCTTAAAATGTATGCAAATTGTACAAGATTAACTCACTCAGTTACAGTCAACTGTAACTGGTGCATGTCTAATGATAAGCAAACTGGTTTTTTCCTGTTACATTAATTCCACTTTTACTTGGTCAAATTACAGATATCACCAGAAAAAATTGGAATCGGCATATGTATGCATCTCAGTTTACTCTGGGGAGAACTCGGATTCCAGTTTTCGCCAGCGAAATTTAGAATTTCAGCGAATTCCAGTTTCGCTACAACATATAAATGTGGAATATAAACAGTATAGATAGAGCACTATCTAAAACGATAAGAACTATCATTCGTCAACTGTTTGTGGGCTCCAAAAGACAAAAGATTCATTTCAAAATCGATTTTCTTGTCCGATAACTCTAAAAATCATAGTGCTCATATGTTAATGACCAATACTCATATGGTCATTACTTTACTTTCGGATTTATAATATATTCAATTTTTCGGAAGCCGTTGCTTTCCTCAAAAATTTTTCAGAAAGAACTGGAGAATCAGATTGATATTCCACGTATGTTCAGTTGATGTTGTTTTCTCGATCGAAATATTTAGAAATACAAAATTCATTTTCTGTTTACGTTTGTTCTGACGCGATTTTAGGACTTTTATTACGATAAACCTTACAATACCGCTAGAAAATGACTCACAATGAAAAACTTTAGGAAATCTTGATTTAAACCAATTTATTTAAAAAGTATAGCAAATAATAAAGAGCACAACGTATTCACTTCAGTATACTGTTAAAGTATCAATTAAGTAGACAATATAAGCAGGCTACGTGGAGAAAGAGAGGGAAGTGACAATAAGAAGAGCAAAGAAAGGCAAGCAACAACTGATAACCTAAGAGAAAAAGCATTTTTTTATGTACTTTTTCTCTTGTTTTATAGACAGAATAAAGGTATAAAACAAGAGAAAAAGTACATAAAAATCAAAAATAAGATAAAGAAGTGGTGAAGACCCGTAACGATACATCTAAAACAAAAACAGAAAAAAATGCTGCTGAGGTATCTTAAATAAGAAAAGAATAGTCAGGCATGTTTCATAAAGCGTTCATTATTTTTAATATAGGTTATCATTAATTTGTATAAAAAAAAGAAATCTTTGTAAGTGAGTTGTCCCTATTCACCATGATAATAAGAGTTAAAACTGCGAACATCGATTGAGCAGCATAGGTTATATCCGTACAATGGCTCTTAAACCATAAATAATTCTTTTGATTTTGATTAATACAGCAGATATACATCTAAAATTAATCATTTATCTTAACAACGCTGTCGCTAACTATGCAACAGGGAGAAACCCTGTAAGATAATTTCGTTTTTTTCCATAGTTTCTTACAAAGAATCGGTCAGAGCTGAACAACATCTAGAATTATAGAAAAAACTTTTCTGAAACAAATGAGATGTCTCCAGACTTTGTACGATCTTTCCTTAAAAAATTTAAAGAAAATACGAAAAACCTTAAGCAAAGTAACGTTTAGTAAGGTGCGAATAATTCAAAAAGTCGAGTCAAGCACCGTTGCTTTGGCACAATTCGATAACGCTCATCGAGTTAACAATATATTTTAGAAATTTTCAAAGTCATCAATAGAAGAAAAAAATTTGGATACTTATTTAATATTGGAAAAACCGATACTTTTTACTTAACTTTTAGAATTACTCGCATGGATTCAGAAAAGTTTTTTCTACAAGTCTAGATGTTGTACAGCTCCGACCGCTCTTTTATTGAAAAACTATGAGAAAAATGAAATTGCCCTACAAAATTCTCTCCGGAGTAGAATGTAAATGACCTCACTGTTATCTGACATTGTGTTCGCTTTTGTAGTTTAACATACGTTGTCTTTCTTCTAGATAATGATGTCAAAAATTGCGAATACTTTCAATGATTATTGTACAAACTATTCTGAAAATCAAGTTGTTAGAAGAAAAAAACAAAAACAATGTAATCATCAAACGTCAAGTAAGAAGAAAAAAACTGTAAGTATTAAAATATATTTATTATATCCATACATTTTAGTTGGATGTTTATAATTTTTATAATCTTAGTTCCACTATGAAGTTAGTGTATTGGAACAATTACCATGTGAATTATTTTTAATCATCTCCGAATATTTATCACCACAAGATTTAATTTCAGCATTTTATGATCTTAATCATCGTCTCAATTCATTTGTTCATCTTTCACCGTTACATCTTGATTTCTCAAAAATTTCTAAATCAAAATTTGATTATCTATGTAAAGCGATATCACCAAAAGCATTGAGATCATTAACATTGTCAAATGAACGCCAAACTTGTGGACAAATTTCACGATTTTTACACATGTTTGATGTTCAAAAATATTTAACTAATCTTCGATCATTAACAATTCTAGAACCAAAATTGAATCAACTAATGCAAATACTCAATAGGTACCGAAAAATAGATGATCTCATTTTTGTTTTCAGCATCAATTCTAGAGTTTTATTAGTTTTACGATAATGGATAATGTATTATATTCTCATTCTAGTCCTCTACATTCATTGATAACGTTAAAGATAACAGCATCAACAATTGATTATGAAGTATCGGGAAATATCTGTAGATTGATTTTATGTGATTTATCATCATTAGAAAAGTGTACACTACTGTTTAATGACCGACTTGATATGCAGGATTTGAATCAAACTATAGATAATATAACACATTTAACATGCAAAAAAATTATATTAGAAGACTTAATGAATAAAATAATTAAATATTTACCACATATTCATTATTTAGACGTTGAATTAGTTTCATCTGGAATACCCGTCGTTTTATCAACATTAGAACAAGATATTTCAACACTTGTGTCAAATTTATCATGTTTACAATTGTTAATTACTACAACAACATATCAAGAAGTAGAATTTTTGTTGAAAGGTAAGACCTTTTTTTAACATTTAAATTAGAAATTATTAAATATTAATTTTAATTATTTTTTTTTCCTTAATTATCTTTAGGTTTACCTCAATTGAAACAACTGTCGTTCAAAAAGTGTCATACTACTTTGAACGATGACATGATATTTGTCAATGGTAGTTCTTGGGAAAAGTTATTCTCATCTCATATGCCTATATTAACTGAACTCCAGTTTGATATAAAAGTTTATCATGATCAACATATGCATTATACTGCACTTAATAACTTACTCTTACCGTTTGAAACTGAATATTTTCTTAAACATGGCTGGACATTTCAGTTATACTACGATTCTAAAATATTAGGTCTTTATACTCAACCATATCCACATTCAACCTGTTCAACAACACTAAATCGTATAGAATCAACAAGAGGACCAGGACGGAGTGTACAAAATAACAGAGTCACATCTTTACACGTGTATAATACTGGACGAAAAAATCTCTACTATCCAAATGTTGAGTCATTATACGTTGAAAATTCATCAGATAATTACAGGTAAGTAACTCATTGATAATGAAGTGTTACATAATTTTAGATAAATATTTTTTAATTTTTCAGATTTTTTTTATTAGTAAAACGAGCAATTAATTGTCGAAAATTAAAGATGTTGAAATTACACGAGTCCAATGATGATGTTCAAATGATGGATTCGACAACACTCTCAAAACTTTTATATACATCTTCTCAATTACGAACACTAGATTTATCCATTTGTGAATTAATCGAATTAACTCAACACTTCAAACATGTTACACTTTGCAAACGTCTATCTCGACGAATACAACATTTAATTCTTAGTGATTATTATTGTAAACCGAATGACGTTAGTCTATTCATTGATACATTCTCAACAAATTTAGAATCACTTGATATTAGTGTAAATACGTTGAATGAATGCTGTGAAATTTTGGAATCTATTTTAGAATCAATGAGAAAGTTGAAAAATTTGTATGTAATATTTGGTCAATCGGAAAAAATAATTAGATTTGATTTTGATACATGGTTGATAAATAATACATCAGTGACAAATTTTATCTGTGATGTTAATGATGGATGTTTAAATTTATGGTTAGGTGATAGAGAAGACGTATTTATTGAGTAATCGTTATTTTTATCCATTCTGTTTGAATTTAACGTTTTCTAGAAATTCAACAAATAGCAACGAATAAACTGAAGAGTTATTAGGATAATAAACAGTACAAAAGATAAAAGAGAATAAGAAGTAAATAATTGCTATAAATATTTTATCTGAATAGTTTAATTCAACGTAATTGCTGACTTAGTCAAAAGTCATCGTCAGGCAATATAAAGAAAAAAATTTGTGAAATCGTAGTTGAATGATGACGTGTTTATTTTTCTTTATATTGCCTAGCGATAACTTTTGAATAAATTTGAAAGTTAGCAATTACATTGAATTAGACTATTTAAACAAAATGTTTACAGCGATTATTTAGTTCTTATTCCCCTTTAAACTAGAAAGTTAGCCGAGTGTAGAGTATGACACCGACTTTGTCTTTTTGAATACTTTATCTTATTCTATGATATCTTATCGCTATTTATTTCCGTAAACCCCCTCCCATATTCGAAGCCCTCCCTTTATCAGGAGCCCCCTTTGGGAGATCTTTTCAGCAAAATTTTCAGTTTTTCTCAGCAAAACTCGGCCAAAGTTTGCACGGCCAGATAGAAGTCTCCAGGGGCTTCTAATATAGAACGAGGTTTAGAAAGATATATCCGTTCAAGAACCTCTCTTCTCTGTCAGAATTATGTCATTTTTTACAAAAAGTTGATTTTGAGCTAAGTGGACGGATGGGTAGGCCATGATGTCTGTTCTTTTGGTTTTTACAATGTGAAAGATTTCTGAGGGTTTCTTGAAGCAGTTTTCTAAAAGTCTACAAACTGATTTTTATGAAATTCTAATATTCCACTAAAATACTAAAATCAAAAAGGCTTTCAATGATGTTAATTTGTAAAGCAAACATATCTCGTTAAAATTTGATGTCTACCTGCTGTGAGCGATGATTTGATGAAAAGTTATAATAGAGCCCTAAAATCTATACCATACACTAGTGTCATCGTATCTCAAAAGCGTTTTTTGCCCTTAGGACTGTTGCCATGCCCTAAAAGTTTCCGTGCAAATAGATCATGAAGCGCTCGAGTTGGGTTCAGAATGAACCAAACACATGTAGATAGAATTTGACAGAGCTCGACTTTTGAATGCTTTTTTGCTCTAGTTTTCAACAGAGTAAAGAATTATTAAAATTCTCCTCGAGAGTTTTTGAGATCTTTGAGTTTAATCTAAACTGTTTATTAATGATGATGTAAGAGAATAAGCCTGTCTTTGAGTTTTAAAGCCTGTCAAAAAATCAATAATGCAAATATTCAAAAATTGGGCTCTGTTAACCTCTAGTCACATGTGTTTGCTTTTTTTGAAATCAATTTACCTGGAAGAAAAATTTGGGGAAAAATGAGCAGTTTCATTTTGGCTACTGTTGTGGTGACATTTCGTGAACGAAGACAGATGAAGTCAAAAATAATTTTTCTTACCATACAGGAGCAACATTCTCTGAAATTTTCTCACGCTCCGATTTATAGTTGTCAAGATAGGTTTCTATCAGAGCCTCAAGAGTCTGCGTTCGATACGGCTTCACTTCTCTTTTTCTTTCAAAACTGGATGCATTCAGATGTTTTTTTTTAAAACATTAAATATTTCAACATTTGCGTTTTTAAGTGTGTCTAGACATATTCAGATTCAATCGCTGCGACGCGTATCTATGTTTTATTTTGAAACGGTCGAGTACACTGTCTGCAAGACAATGCGTGTTTACGGCCGTAGACACGTGTAAAATGAAACGTCTGACTAAAAAAAAATACTCAAATTCCTCTCAAATGTTAAAGGCATATGATCCTGTTCAAGTAAATGTAAGTATAAGGAGATAACTATCTATTCTATAGATTAGTTAAACGCTCCCACCATATTGGACAACCAAGTGAACATTTAAGGGAAAAAAACTGATTTTGACGTGTTTTAGTTTTGATTGGCGGATCATTTAGTTGGATCACTTGACTATTATTTCCTAAAATAATAATTTTTATCTCCAGAAAAACAATGAGAAAACTTCAGCTAAAAATTCATATTAAAATCAATATCAAGACTGAAACTTAATTTTTTATATAAATGTTAATTAAATATTTGTATTTAAAATGATCCCAATGACAAGTAATGGTCAAAATCAAAATTGAACTCGAGAAGAAAAATTCTTTTTCTACACCAGATACGTTACTGAAAACCATGTCTTCAGTTAATTTGCCTTTACTACATCTATGGTTTTAGCGTTAAACAGCGCCATCCTTGGTTATAGATTTACCAAAACGTTTACGATTTACCTAAACGGTATTATAAGAAAAAGTAAGATCATATTCCGAATTAGTGCGTCGATTTGCATCAAACCATGAATAAAACAATAAGTTCTGGATGGACTAACTATCAGTCAAAATGTTTACCCCATGAATGCACGGGTGGCAGTGTTTAAACTCGTTACGAGATGAAAACGGGGGGCGGCATGCTGAGAGTGAATGGACATGAACGCTACAGCACCAAGTTTTTAAACGCATACGAGTTCAAAACAGCTTCCCTGGCCTCCCCTATGCTATATTAGAACATAACACTCAGTTGAACTCGTAACAAGTTTTTAAACTCGTACGAGTTCAAAACAATCAAAACTAAATGCACGGAAGCCTTTTTTCATCTCGCTACGAGTACGAATTTAACATGAAGTCCATGAACGAGTAAGTCCCGCTTTTTCTCAATTAAGTAATTTTTTTTTCTGAAAACGTTTATTTATTCTTTAAAAGCATCAGCAATGATATGTATTCGTTGCAGTGGAAACCAAAATCTAGGGCGATTTAAAATTCCCCTAGGGGAAATCAAAATTTTGACTTCCCCTATAGGGCAATTTTAAATTCCCTTAACAAGTGTTTGATTGATATTTAGCATACTGATATTGATAATTTATTCAAATAAACAAACAGGGAACAGGAACAGAAAACAGAAAAAAAGTATATATGCAAACATTGACATTTTTTCTTTGGATGGCACTTTGTGCAACATAAAATACCTTTAGATTTACATGGACAAGCTTTAGTTGAACATGTTCATTTACAATTACAACTTGATGTACCTAAATTTGCGTACTCTTTGCATGCTTGTATGAAAGTTAATTGTGGTAAATTGCTTGGATTAATTAAATGGATTGAATAGAAACAACTTTACATGGTAAAATTGTGGGTGTAATATTTGAACGATCAACTTTATCTATTTTCAAACCAACAATATCTCCTGCTTTGTATTCTTTTAATCTATGTGATCCATCATAAATGCGTTGTCGTTTAGTAGCTACTTTTAAATACTCTTTATAACTTTTGCTTCTTCTCTTACATGTTTATGTCTATCAATAGCTTGATGGTCTACAGTTTCACCAATACCATCAAAAACCATATCCATGTCAATATTCTCATGATCCTTTGATGCTAAAATAAGGAAAAAAATGTCAAATAAGAGAAAAAGGTACGCTCCAACTTCTTACTTCTATCTGTTTTCAAATCTTTGTCGAGACAAAGTACTGGTGAGTTTTGATGTTGTGACTTTGTACCATCATAAATTTCGTCATTAGCTTGATTTGTACTACCATCGGGTTCACATGATGTAGTTTCTAAAGAGCAACGAGTTCAACCTAAATTATAGTTTTGATTACACAAAAGCTTACGTTCATTGAGCATTTGAATAAAATCAGCTGGCATTTGTTCTTTATCTTCAATTCCATCATCACTTAACATTCTCCACATTTCGAAATCGGATCTTGGCTTCTGACCAAACACCACTTCATACGGAGGTTTTTTAGTAGTTTGTGCACAACTGGTATTAATTGAATAAACAACGGGTTTTAGACCTGTTCAAGAAAAAAACAGGATAGACATAGTATTTTGAATTTGTTAATTACAAAGCTTGTCAAACCTTTTGCCCATTCTATTGTATTATTAGACTGCATCCATTTGCCAAGCGACAATTGTAATGTATGATTAGCTCGTCCGACTAATTTTTGTGTTTGCGGATGACGAGGTCTACCATTTATAATGACAAAATCTTTCCACGTATTTCTTAAATCCTTCAAAAAACATGTTTGCAAGTTAATACAAAAAAGTACATTAGTGTGTGCGCTGTTTTTTACCTTAATAACTTGTGCGACGAATTCTTTCCCATTATCGAACTGTAAAATTCGAGGTGGGCCAAAACTATAAAATTGATCTAAAAGCTTTAAAGCAACTGGTGCTGCTTCTTTTGTTTGTAATGGATATGCCCACGAAAATTTGATACTTTCACATGTAATATTCATTTGAATTCTCTATCTGGAACACTACGCATGTCGATTAAATCCATTTGTACACGTGTGAGATATCCAACAGATATTATTGGTTTACCTTAAAACGAAACAAAAACCAAGTTCATTGTAGTTGCAATTAAAAAAGTTAATTAAGCCACAGTCCGTACCTGCTATTGGCTTTGGAAAAGCTTGTCTACTATTACAAACATCACCTTGTTTAAAAAATAATGTTGCTACATCATAGGGTATGTATGAATATTGTTCTTGCATCTAAATATCAGAAGTCGTCATTTTAATGTTTAGTTTTAATTACCTTGAAAACCTACTTCACTCCAGGTTTTGTCCCGTCCATGATGACCAACACGTTCGTGACATTCCTTAATTTTTGTATACAATTGCTCATGCACAACAACAAGATGGTTACTCTTGATACCATATACCGCGTCAACATCACCAATTTTCACTAAATTAAAATTTGTTTTAACCCAGAATTTAAACTGTGCGTTACCTTTACTATATTTACAAACTATTATGATATCATCATACGTTTCTTGTTTTATTGTGTACTTTGAACGATATTGCTCAGAGAGATTTTGTATATGAAAATATAATTTTTGATAAAATATCTCAATATAAAATAAGGATAGAACAGTAAAATGAGTTAAGGATATTGGAGATTTTTATACGGCAAGACAAAATGTTTTTCTGTTTTCAAATTAATTGATTAAATGTGGTTGATTAAATAATTGATTAACTTCTCATGCTATGCAAAACGTTCTGCTTAAAACGAACTTATCAATTAATTAGTTTGTTATATTTGAATAAATTATCAATATCAGTATGCTAAATATCAATCAAATACTCGTTAGGGGAATTTAAAATTGCCCTGTAGGGGAAGTCAAAATTTTGATTTCTCCTAGAGGAATTTTAAATCGCCCTAGATTTTGATTTCCACTGCAACATATTCATGGAAAAAGGGTTAACGAGGAAAAAAATTGTGCTGTCCGTCTGCTTTTTGAAAATGCTCACTGCGTCCGCGTACTATTGATTTTAAACTTTCACCGAATTTATTTATGATCTCATAATAATCCTGTAAAAAACAATATCTAAATGACTGTCCAGATAAATGTGATAAAGTAAAGCTTTATCATCGAATTTGATAGAACACTTTTTAAATAAAAAATTATTCCAGTTAATTGTTTCACGTTTTCGATCATGATGAGTCGAAGAGAAATTACTGAAAAATTTTGGAGCAAGTGTACACGTCGCCTCGCTCGTCACGAGTGAAAATACTTGTTTTTTAATATATCGATTTTGCTCGTATTTCTTTTCTGATGGCGGGCGCATAACCAACTGCAGATAAATGGATTTGTAGACCAAATATTGCTCTATCTTAACTTGTGAACGCGAATTAGGTGTTGCTTAGTTTGGAACAGTTGAAAATGCTGACATCATAGTAAAATCATTAACGTCAATAGTACCAAACATCTTCAAAGATGCCATTTCTTTGAAATGATATTTCTAACCTTCAAACGGTGAATTTTGTGGTTATTTAAATAGCTCTTTTGAGTGATGTAAAGAGATTCAAAATCTAAATTTGATCAAAAGTTCCAATGGCTAGTACTTCCACGAACTGTATCTTAAACACTAATGAAATTTTACTCCCACAATTCATGATCTATGCAGTTTGACTAGTATTTTGCCGAATAATTCGAAGCTGATTTTATACAATCGGCGTACATTAGTGTGATATGAACATAGATGGGATCGATTTGGTTTGAACCGTCTGTTTGCCTAGAATTCTAGAAAAATTTGAAGTTCCTGCCGAAAAAGTGGTCCGGTTTGGTTAAAATCCTGAAAACCTCGAACTGATCCCATCTCTGATACTAAACTAGAAAAATGAATAAATAATGAATAAACCTTTCGATCCATCACAGCAAGAGGCAAAGTTGGTGTGTATAGATAGAAGCGAGGAATCCAGTTCCAGAAACGAACGTCACTTGTGAAAAATTTCATCGAACATTGTTCACATTATCTTAACCGTTATAGAGATGTTTTTTATTCTTCTCATATGTACTCGTCGACATATGGGCGCCTATTAAAAGAACAAAAAAAAACTCACAAACTTGATTACGCCATTGGTTTTTACGTTATTTTTTTTCTTCTATAAAAGAAGAAAAAAACAGAAAAGCTTGGAATTTTGTTAAAGCACTTCTTTATTCAGAAACATATGCATATTTTTATCTGCTATGGACATTGTTTCATCCTTTCCTCATAGACTCCGGAATATCGATGTGACATATTATATGCTGCTACTTTTACACATGGCCATTTAACTTTTATCATGTAATAAAGTTGTATCAAAACAAAATTCTGCTATACGTTATGGGTAAATTATAGAAAAACAACTGCAACCACTGTTTATGTAGGTTTGTAATTACTATTTTCATATACGAAACGTTTTTCCTTTACTTTGTTTAACTGATTTAAAACTGCATTCAACAGCAACTCAGTATGACTTACTTGTGAAAGAAGGGAGAAGGACAATAGATTCTTATTTATTCATTTTACTTCATGATCAAAGAAAATTTTTGATACTGTAGAGAAGAAAATACTACTTGTATAATGTAGAAATAATGAAACAGAAATGCAAATGATCCAAATGTCTCGGATCGTTGAGAAGCTTAGTGAATTGTCTGATAGAGAATTAACACAAAATCCAAGATGAGTAAGGAAAGGAGATTAGCCAGTTATAGTCACTGTAACAATTATAAGACAATAATAGGTTTTCTACAAAATATAGCCATTTTTCCAAACAGAAAGATTATAACAAAGAGAACAGATGATTATTTTAACCCTTTGAGTACGATTGCTCGACCATGATAACTAGGGACTTCTAATTTTGTGGTCATAGCTCTTACCGAATACTGATCACTCACTTTCACTAACTTTGGGCTTCTTTTACTAGATGGTTCCGTGAGATGTCAGCGGTTCATTTCTTTTCTGTAAAATGCTAATAACTCCTGATCCAAGAAACGTGAAGCTTTCCCTTTTTAAGAAAATACAGCACTGCCTCTACTCTATCTATGATACGAATTTGAAGTGTTAGCTCTTAATAGTTAATGAAATACAACTATTTTACGATAGAGAGTCACTTTTGAAGTTTGAGATCCTCTTCCAAAAAAATTCAGCCTAGGAATATTATTTACACTTCAAAATTGCACCAGATCCTCTAAAATGTCTTTAGATTATTCACACAAAGCATGAGAGTTAACTATTGTATGATTCGAGATATTCATTGAAAATGAGCACCCGCCACTGAAACATACATAGGAAGGCAAGGATGAGGAACCAAGGGTCGTCCATTCTACTATATCTTCTGTGGTTAATATTCGTCATAATCGTGTAAAAAGTATAGTAATGAGAAATTAGGGAGAAAATATCCCTAGATAAAATATTATTAAGAAGACGTCGTCGCACTGAACCTAACCCTCGCTTATTTCATTTATTTTCCGTCTTTTTTACTTCTCATATATTTGCAAGCAAAATTAATAACATACTAGAGATCAACAGACAGAACTACATCGTCACATCTCGATATCTTTTTGTGGTCATGAGTTATTCGGAAATCAAGAAACTTAAAAAAAGCATCCTGAATTCGGGACGCTGGTAAACAAGATTTAAACTGGGCAACAGGTGCGGTTTTCTAGGAGTATCTTGTGTCAGAAGATGCTTTAGAATAGTTGGAATTGAGAAAGAGGCATTCTGTTGTTTTTTATCTCCATAGATATTGTAGACAAGTAAATTTTCTACGGTATAATAATGACTCGAGGCCTACTCCACCTGCAATTGTATCTTAATGAATAAAAGCCATCCAGTATGATCTTCGAAGTGAGGCATTGCAAAGACTGACTGTTTAACAAAAGAGACGCTGGAGAAAGACAATGAGAAGAACGGTCAAAGACAATTTAGATGCATTTCTTTGTGTTAAGCCCAACAAGCATACTCGAGCACCAATCTATCACTTTATCAATTTCCTCTTGAACAAGAAAAAAGCAAGATTTTGTGTTAAAGTATTGCAGCAAAAAACGTCATCAGCGAACAGCGAAGTAATACTGGAGGCATGCAAAATGGTAAGCTCAATAATAAATATTAAAAACAGTAATGCACCCAACAGACTTCCTTGGGACACATCTCACGTCATAACCCACCACAAGATGAGAGAGGGCACCGCTCATTTTTACTTTCTGGATCCGATTTTCTAAACAGGATCAGTTTGAGGAAAACCACACAAGGAACTCTTTCTTAATAACAGCACCATGCAGATTTGTTAGAAGGATTTGAAAGGAAAGCTTATCATACGCCTTGACGAAGTCGTAAGAAACACCAGCTGAACGTATGGGAATTGTTTTATCCATTGATCGATGAATATCATTTCAAAAATGTGATGAGTAAGATAGGCGAGAGCATCGATAGTGGAAGATTTATGCCTCACTGGTAATTGTGAGAAAAATTGTTTGATTTAAATGAACGGCTACCTTGCTGTAAATCACTTTTTCAAAAACTTTACTCACATCTGATAGAAGCGAGCCACACTTGGCTAATGGTGTCAATGACATAGGCGGACTTCGAGAGGGACCTGCTTGTTGAGAAGATGAGTTTCTGAAATGCTGGCTAAATAATTTGGCTTTTTGTTTACTTTCGCTCGCAATTTTAATAGTATGGTTTGGCACCAAAATACTTCATCAAATTTGTGGAATTATTACCTTGGATATTCGTTTTACTTTTGCCAAGTAATTTAATCTTCATGACCCTCTCAGAAAAAATTCTCTGCTATAAATTTTGATGAGATTGTAGTTTAGTTTTGTTATCTCTCGACGAACATTGTAGCACAATCTTCCCAACAGTTAACCGAACGATAAAGGCTTTTTATGCTATTTTTATAGGCACTAGACAAGGCGTAACTAGTAATGGAAGAAGAACAAATGTACTTTGTGTGACACGATCGGGACTTTCGTCACGAAATGCGCACAATCACATAGAAACAAAAAAAGTTATCTAAATTTTCTTTCTATTTTGCAGCATATCAACCAATCTTTTCGCAAGCTATAGAGAATATGGCATTGATTCCAATTGTTATGATAATTTTGTTACTTATACTATCAACGTGCTCATGTGCAGCGATAAGTTCCAGTGAATCTACTATTCAAACAGAACAAAATGTAGACGGACCAAAATACGGTAGTCAAGCTAAACGTCTTTTTCAATCTCATAATTACATTTCTACTCATAAAGCGCTGGATTATTGGGCTATTAGTCCGTACTATATTGCTCAACAAAACGAACGCTCTTGTTCTGTTGCAAGCATTACAATGATTGTGAATGCCGCTAGAGTAGCGAAAACGCTTACGTCAAATGAAGAACTTGCAACTCAACAATCTATTTTAAATCGAGTAAATAGTCAAGAATGGAACAGACAAGTCAGCTCTAATGGTATTGGTGTAACTCTCAATCAAATGAAACAACTGGTTGAAGCAAGTCTTAAAGCATTTAATATACAATATATCTCGGTTGAAATTATTCACACTATGGATTTGTCAGAGGAAACAAAACAAAAGTTTCACAAGATTTTAATCGAAAATGAGAATTCTTCGACAAACTTTCTCATTGCAAATTTTGACGGTAGCATTATTTTCGATGATGTTCAATACGGTCATTTTGCACCCATTGCTGCATACGATGCTGATCATAGTCAAATTCTTGTGATGGATCCTGAACGTCAGAATTATGAACCATACTGGATATCTGAAGATATGTTGCTTCACGCAATGGTAACACAAGATCCAGAAAGTGCTCAGTATCGAGGCTATATATGGATAAAAATCTTTGAATGATGAAAAAGATCATCAGTAGCTTAAAACATTGGTTTATGGTGAATATTTCGCATAGAAAGACTAGTTCCCAAAAATAGTACCAATAGTGGTGAAAACTAAATGATATTTAAGTTTCATGAGAGCTACCATTTCAGAGTTATTGTAATGATAACAGCAACTTGTTTTGACTTCATTTTTGTTACAACTCATTTTTCGCTCATACGAAGTGTGTTACAGTTTGAAATAAATTTATTTATTTTTACTTCGTAATTAAATTGTTTATAAATTAAACGTGTCGAAGTATTAGTACTAGCCCTTTCACAAGCGAAACCGATTTTCGGAAAAATTTTCTCAGTCGGTTTTCTAGAGGATCTTTTGAAAACTAGCTTGAATTTTTTCAAATTCAAATAACAGTCTGTTGATTTTTTGAGCGCATATATAGTCCGAACTGTCCTCTACAAAACTGGATCTAAGTATAATCTTGAAAACTCATAGTTCGGGAGCTATGGACGTTTTCTCTGAAGTCTTAGCACTCCTCTGCCGTTAGGTTTGGAACTGTCAGAAATAAATGAAAACATAGATTATCGACTATGCTGAATCTCATGACAATGTTAGTTTTTAGAACAGGATGCAAGAACCGAGTGAAAAGCTATACTAGGTGAATTTACCCATTTTTGATTATTGTCATCAAAAATTAAATAATTCATAATTCAGTCAAAGTCTATTCAACCTACTAGAGAATGGCAGGAAATACTCTGTTTTATCCGCTCATTCTAATTCTGTGCGTAAAATCTATAAAAATATTCTTTTGTTTAAGTTAAACGTGTCGAAGTATTAGCTAACTCTTCATCAGTAACAAATATAAATTTCAGGAAAAATTACGTCCAGAGAAAAACACGAAATTAAAGACATACTGTACAATGATAACACAAGTTTCAGTTTCAAGTTGACTCCTTTTTATAAACTGCTCCATCTTTTTCATTTTCATCTACTTCGTATATTTGACTCTGTTTTGTTATGACAAACCAAATCTGTTATGATCTCGTCGTGTAGTTGACACGTCGTCTGTGTCTTTATTGTCATATTGCTTTTTCTTTTCATCTTTTTTCTTCTTTCGATTCTTCTGCAATTTATATTTACTTTCTTGTAAAATCAGCAGCTGTACTTTGTCAAATCACCACATATATACAGAATTCTGTATACACGACATTTTCACTTGGTTGATCTTCCTGTCTTTTTAAAGCTGATTTCTTCGTTTTATTCAAATGCATTCCAAGTGTTTTATTGTGGGTCACAGATATCTGAATTTTTGACTGAAGTAATTTGCGTAATTTCCGTTATTACTTCCGTTGTTCCACTCAAATAGGGCATCACAACTATAGCTACTTGTTCTGAATTTTTCCTTTGCTCATTTTGCGTTGAGTCGGAGATATAATTTAACGAACGATTCCGCATCCGTTTAGAATAGTTACCAAAGCTCTCTATGGATTCAAAATTCTGAGTAGACAAAATAAAATCAGCAGCTGTACCACTAAATCAAACCCATTTCTAGATAATCGAAGTCCACTGCTGAAACATTTTTATTATTGAATGAGAAATCGGCAATCAAGTAGATGGATTCCTGATGCTATCGTGGAAATCTGTTCATCCTTGATCAAAAACAATTTGACATCAATACTTAAAACAGTAACTATCAGAGCTTCATATGGGCCGGACTGAAAATTTTTTGAGTTCATGGACTCGGACTAGACTGGACTCGACTCAAACTTTCGAGCTCATGGCCTGGTCTGCACG
>CAJNOQ010002524.1:0-23933 GCA_905250885.1 Didymodactylos carnosus | reverse complement strand
CGAAAAATATGTGAGAAGATGCAGAATTTTCCGGTAAATCTTCTGATGTTTTCAAAATTCTTATGAAATCTGTTTTTGGATCAAGACAAATATTTTTCTATTTTCAGTGTGTCGTAGTTAGGCAACTTAGCACTCTTTAATATTATGAATAGTGCACAAACGACAAAACTGTTACCAGAGATTCAAATAGCAAGTTTTGTAGAGAATTCAATTCTCTATCGATTAAGCTTAGAACTAACTCTGTGGACTCATGAACAACGAATGAAAGTGTCCGATTTTATCTGGGCCACCCAATATGTTGCTTATTCAATTAGTTTCCAGTCCATCCGATTTTATGATTCTGGAGATATTGTATCTTTACTCTTTTTCTCTCTAATACAGAAATAACTTGTAAGTTAGAAAAAACTATGAAAAGAGAATGAAATTTTGGACTGAATGAAGAACGAAGTGAGAATTATTTAATTTTTGAAACTATTCAGAAAAATATGCACGCTCATTCATATTTACACATCAGTATGTAAAATTTTACTAGTAAGTAGTAAAATAGCCGGAGTACTTTGCGGTAAAAAGATACGCACGCATGGAACTCCCGAATTTGAGATGTGGCTTGAAAACTACCGTGTCTTTTCAGAAGATTTTTACATTCATGTGTAGAAAAGTGTTTAATCTATCATTATGTTTAATTGCAAGTTTTTCTGATAAAAAGCGGTTGAGAACTAGCAAAAGTACAATGAAAAGTTCAAAAAGTGTCTCCTTTTATCTCAAAGTATTCTAGCTGGTATGAATCTTCTTACATAGTTTTAGTACAACGAAATTTCTGGAATTTTGTAAAAATTACATGTATAAACATATAGTTGGATTTGTGATTGTTGTTGGCTAATATGTAATTTCGAAAGATCGTATATCTTCACGACAAAAAAAAGAGCATGAAAGATGAAAAAAAATCTATTCTTCCTCTCCTAATTTGAGGTAATTCGTATATATTTCTACTTTTTCTACATTCATTTTTTGCGTACAATTTCAAATATATTAGATCATGACCTGTACTAAAGATTGACAAAAAACAGCAAACAATTGATTAATCAGATCGTTCTTTTCTCTCTATCACTGTCAACTATCGATTGGATAAATTTCATGTGTTATTTTCTACTAGTTGCAATGTTAAAGCCATTTTATTATATCGACAATCATTTCTGACATTATGAGTCTTTTCAATAAAATAGTCAACTTATTCCTCTTCAAAACAACATTTTTACTTACAATTTTAAGAAATACCATCCTTAATAAGAATTTTAAGTACTAATCATAATCGTTTAACAGGTGATAGTAATGCAAACTGACTGTTTAATGTTTACGAGTGTGAAGTCAGAGCTAGATTAAAAAAAATGATAAGATCAGAATGAAACAATGTATAAAATAAAATTTCGCTCAACTGTTTCTTGAAGAAATTTTATATGAAGAAACTTTCTTCATATAAAATGTGAGAACTCTTATCAGACTTAGAGACATATCGGTTGATTTTTATGTCGAAAATTTTATTATTCTAAGATAGATAAGCCCATATCTCTGGGCCTGGCAAAAGTTTGCACTTTTCATATGATTTTTTGTTAAGTAGAGCCCTATAAAAAAATTTCAGTTCTGCATTGGTAAAAATCAGTGCGCAGCGGTGCGCATGGCATGCCATCGATCACTGACACTGACTGGTACCAACTTTTTTACCGAAGGTGTCTCACATTTCTATACTATTCAAGGAAGTTGATTGCCATTATAGGAGATTTTAATTTTATATCTGACTTAAAATTAAATCTCGATTGGTATTAGAATTAAATTGAAATGTAGACGAGAAAACAGAAGTGTGTACACATATTCTATACGTTAATCATACTAAAGACGCCGTAAAGCTTATATATTTTAAGATATAATAAGAGGAGTATTTTAAACTGCTTAGTTGTTTTAAGCTTTTTCCTGTATACTACTATTTTCTTTTATTTAATAAATAAACATATAAAGAAAGAAAAAACTTGTACATGTCTGCAGAGGTTGTTTGCTTGTGTGCGTGCGTCCATGAGTTGATTTTGTGAAAAAAAAGACAGAGTTCTCCAGCAATTTTGCCTTTTAATTTAGTTTGTTTTCTTTTTTATTTTATTATATTTTTCAAAAAGAGAGAGAATCTATCAAATCGGAAAAACATACACGTACATATCAATGATTTTTTGTTGTTATTTTTAAAAAGAATTACCACTTTTTTTTCTCTTCTTTTACCTGTATGTACGTATAAGAGATGGATAAAATTCAGTTGAGCTTGAGTTGTAAATGATCGTTTTATTAAAAAATAAAATAAAAGAAAATGAGAAAAAGAAAATAACGTATAAGAATGTATAATAATACTTCTTCGATGGTATTCTTTTCGTCTTCTTCATTTTTTTTTCTTCTTCTTCCTTTCTTGAAATAATAATAACCGAAAACTGTTTGTTTAGTCACAAACTTGAGATTAATATCACGAATGGTACTACGATACGGCTATGTATAGAATTCAGCTTATTTTTATTTCACTAAGATCATGAAAGAATAATAACCAACAACAACATCATCAATAACAACAACAACCAGAATGAAAAAAAAAAGTGACTTCGTTATATTTGATTTTAAAATAAAAATGCCAATATTCGTCTCAAATGATCAATATTAATTGTTCTTTGTTTTTTATCTTTTGTCGTTTATGTAAGTTTCAAATAACATTGAAGAACGGACATTGTTGTTGTCATAAATAATATTTTTATTTGTTTTGTTTTTATCGTAGGAGAACATCGCCTACAATATCTGTGATTAATCAATTTCTCTTCCCACAGAAGAAAGGTTGAGTAATTGACAGTAAACCACGGCATATACACAAAAAAGTGTCAAAATTTAACACGTAGTTTAACATAATAATCTAGTGACAGTTTTAAAATATAATCATGTACAGCTACAATAATGAATTAAATATAACAAATCGACCAAATATGATATCAAGATATCCGAGTTATCATCCAGAACGGGTAAGTATCTGTTATATGATTACATTTGAATGGGAATGCGAAAACCCCTTTTTGAAAAGTAATAGAGCAACTACAAATATAATGGTTAAAAATACATTTTGGAAAAAAAATCATCGTGCAATAAAAATGACTTAAAAAAATATTTGTGAATTAGAATTGGAATAATGTAAATTGATAGTTTTGTGGATAAAGATAGTTATAGAAACAAAAATTTGTTTTAAATAACATACAATTTTGGTTATTGATTTGGAAAAGCATCTCCTATTCGATCACAGCATACTAGCATGATTAGTAGGGAAATTAATGAGTCTCATTTTCTGTTGTTCATATAGCATTATATGCTGAGACGTAGTATGTGTTGTTTGAAGAAAAAAAGATTCTCAGAAGGTTAAGTAATAAAGTCATATTTGTTTATTTACTTGATTTATTAATTGGTACGGGGAAAAAGCAAATTGCAAAAGAAAGGAGCATCCACTGTACATTGTAGAGTTTACAATATTTTTCTTGAGTACCTTACATTTAAGCTTGAATACATTGTCATGTATAAGTAATTTTTTTTTTTATTACCTGTTGTAAAGGCATTCGAATTTTATACCGATAAAAATCAATATTCAACAGAAATTAAGTGTTTGAGCAAAAATGGAAAATCACATTCGTAAAACTGAATAGTGAGCCTCTAAAAAACGTGTTTCGAGAAAATGTGCAAGATGACTTACAAATAATAAATCATAATGCCATGAGTGATTTTGTAAACAAACATGGAATTAGATAAACTTGTTTGATTTCATAGTAAACATTATAGACAGAAGAGAAAGTTCAACTGATGAATAATTGAAGACAAATCATTGTTTTATAGAATTGTATTTTGTTAGTCAAGTATAGAATTAGAAAATCAAGTAGAATAGATTAGGATATAGTCATATTCTTCATGCAAAAAAGAAAGAAACATATGAAATTTTTACTTTCAATTGTTTTCAGTAAAAATTTCAATGTTATTGATTTTGTTAGAAAGTATTGTTTGATTTTTACTGTGTTTAAGACAAATGCTATTACAGTATATTTTATCAATTAGAATTATATGTATTTCTATCGAAATTTCTAGCAACACACAAAAGAGAAGAGCTCAAAAGGCTGATTATAATATATGGTATTTATACATTTTCAGTTTTGCTCTTAAAAAAAAGAAGAATGGTAAAATAAAATATTTTTCTTCTTTCATTCTAAAAATGTTTCTGCTAACGATAATAGAAAGCGACATAAATGAAGTGCGCAATCTTGCACGAAAATGAAAAAGAAATAATTCGAATCATGTTCTGTCACCTCCTTTTTTGGCAACAATGTTTAATAATATCGAACATGTATACTATACTCTAAACGTCCTTTCATAATAGAAAATCATCCTTTATTAGAAGAGCACTGTCGATTTTAGGATATAAAAAGCAAATAGTTCGACTAAATGCCAGTATTACTAGAAGACAATTTTTTTTTTAAACGAATCGATACGGTCGGAATCGATCGATACGGACAGAATTAGCCAAATTATACCTTTTCACACTGCTTCTTTATGATAAAGTGCATATCAGTTCAGTTCAGTTTATTCTGGCATAGCCATGGATACACGACATATGTATATATACATATTCAGTATAATTCTATAAGTTTTGGTCATTTTCTGTTGTTACTAACAAGTTGAAAAAACGTTATCGGCGTAGAGAACCACCTTATAGAATTTGACACTATTTGGTCTTCTATTTCATTAAGAGGGTGGATGAATACACCAAATTTTTCAATATGCATCTCACATTTTTATTTCTTCTTTTATTTTATTTCTCTTTTGACTGGCGAAAACCGCGAGTCTTTAACTCCCGACACTCGCTATACTATATCCAATATTGTTATCTGTTCGATCGAATTGCTTTATTTTATTCACACCTGTGCGCCACATTTAATAATTCTATAAAATTTAAATTGTTTTTTCAACATATCCTATTCTTCTTATCTCTCTCTTTATGGTCGTAAAAATCCGGCCGAAAAAGGTTCAGTAGTAGTTATAGTCTTCTTTCAAAAGAAGTGAAATAAAGAACAGTATACAAAATATACTTTGTATCTTTATACACATGGTGCAGAGTCAACCCATGAGGAAATTTTAGTATATAAAACGGCGTATACTTCCGTAAATATCGTGAAATGAACTGTGGTCGCACGTATACATCGCAAAACGGTGTGTGTGAGCACGCGTAAAAATTGTGACAGTGCGTGAACTGCTCATGGAACCTTTTCGCGTCATATTTTTCGCACGTGGTCACTAGTGAAGTAAAACGGTGTGTGGACACACGTGAGAAGAAATTCTCACTTGTGAACGCGTGTGGAATTAAAGAAAGTTCACACGGGATCACGCATTTTATGTTGCAACTGCACGACTCCAACAAATTTGGACTAGTAACTTCGACAAAATTTTCCTATGAAAAGGACTTAGAAATAGAAGTCCTCATAATCCCTATAAAATATAACTCATTCTACAACTTTGTTTCTTATCTTTTTTTTATACATAGTGCTTTATGATTTGATTTGATTTTCGAAAAAATGATTTATTTTTATTAATGCAGCATCAAAAATTTTAATCATTTTCATGACATAATATTAACTGTTGAGCCAATTCGAAGAATTTTGCCTAGCGTTGGTTTCAATAATATAAACAACAGAAGAAACATATTGTTGTCATATGCTTAAAAAAAATTGGTGATGAAAAGGCTTTTTTCTGGTGATTAGAAAAACAGATAACAAAAGAAAAGGATGACTTTGAAGTAAATGATACATTTCAACAAACGTTCACTAAATTCGTTTATCTGCAGTTTGAATAAAAAGACGATGATTTTAAGGAAACATGAGGAAAGAGAATTTTGCTAGGTAATCAACCATAAAGAATGAATAGGAATAGAGTGTTCTTGTCAATAGTCAACCGAGAAAATAGTTATACACTTTTTACAGACATCTAAAAAACTTTTTTATAAGTTCTAGTTAATCAAATTCCTTATTAAACCAGATTTTCGTTTAAATCTGCAACGTGAGTTTGCTAAAAAATAAGTTTTTTTCAAATATTGTTGCATCATTATCGAAATTGTCCAAAAACAAAAAGATTGGAGAAAAAATGCATAATCTATGTTTCCTCTCAAGAACGTATTGACCCAAAATTTAAATTGTTCGCGAAATCGTTTTCAAAAAAAAACTGGGTAACTTATACTTTTTGAGGGTTTGTTTCTAGTAGAATATTCAATGCTTTATTTTTGTGTTTTGTACAAAAAAAAAGTTTGAAGGTATATATGTATGTTTAAAGAAAAGATGTGAATTTCAAGTGTCATTTCGGTTACCTACTGGCACTTCATTTTTCTACCGTTTACCAAAACTCAAAAGAAGTTTTTGTTTTTCTTACTTCAAGTTTAAGATTACTAACCATTATACAAGGTAAATAAGCATTGGTCGGTATTTTTCTTTTGTCTATTTTTGTTCCAACAGAGATACCCGAAGCACAGACAACAACAGATTAGTGTTTGCTCGGTAGTTAGCTATTAATGGAAAAAATATGATGTACAGAAAACGAAAATCACAGAAAATCAAACAGAAGGTTTCTATACAAAACTGGTTTGAGGCAAGTCTATCGTACACGTTGCCTCAGAGATGTGCCTTGTTTTCTTATGGTCGTTGTAGCTCTGGTGGGGCACGTAATTCTTAAAAATAAAATGTGATAGAATAATTCACAACGAAAAGTCTAATGTGATTTTAATGAAAGCAAGAAACCTTGTTGTCTACTATCTAATTATTTCTTTTCTTTCGTATTTAGCATATTTATCGTTACCTGTTTCTTGGTTTAGCAATATTAACCCTTTCATTAAGCGACATAGCGATTATAATCACATTCGCTGTTCCTAATGCATGGTATCATGATGGTACCACCGGTAATCCGCATGGACTGTGGGAATGTCCAGACGCACCATGTGGTAGGTAACTGATTAGATAGTGGATACTCCTAGCAATAAGTAACTCTAAGACTTAACGTTGTAAGTTGATGTCATGTCTCTCTAATTTAGATGCAATTAAAGCTTGGCAGGCATTAGAAATTATTTTTTTAGTATTTACAACAGGGGCTCTCGCTGCTGGTAAGTCTATTACTTACATTAGTGATCTCGCATGTATCATATCGTTCTTTGTCTAGCTATTGTCGCAGGTATTTGCTATAGATTCAAACGCAATATTCGATTCCGTTCAGCACTATTATCATTATTTATTGCATTATTTGGAGGTTTGTCACTCACTCTGACTTTCTCTCATTATCATCAAAGACATCTAACATAGTCACATCTATTATTCATTATAGTTTGTGTAGGTATATCGAGCTTATTTGTGTTTGGTTTTTCTGTGTATAATGTTCGACAATCACTCAATAATGCTGAACTTGATTGGTGTTTTTATGTGAATATTGCCGCCGTTGTACTAGCACTAGTTGGTTTTATATTATTATCTGTCTACTGTTGTCTAATAAAAACAGTTGACACGTATGTCACACATTTTTTAGTTTTTTTTACATAGAAAGACCGTATATTTTTTACGATTTTAGAATGGACGATGATATGATATTAGACACAGTCGAAGAGCCAGATAGCTTTCAACTGCCAGTCGGTGCCTTTTCCTATCAAATTGTGACCCAGTCAAGAAAAAAAAATAAAAAATCGAAATCATATGCCATACGTCCCGTTCAACAACCAAATCTTCCTATTTTAACACCTTATTCGTCAACAGCAACAACAAATAATGATGATATTAATCCTGCTCCTTACATTCCAAATCATCAAGTACTGTTAACACCATATACTCCCAATAGCACAAATATAGCTCAACAACAACAGCAACAACAACATCAACAGCAACAACAACAGCAACAACAATATCAACAGCAACAACAATATCAACAACATCAACAGCAACAACAATATCAACCACAACAACAACAACACCATGTATCGGTGTTGTTGTCCCAGCAAGAACGACAAGGTGAGAAAATTGCATGAGGGATTGTCATCAAACCAATGAAGCAGAATTTTAACAACAGGTTATCTTCATTTCGCATATTTAGAATATAAATTTCCTAGAGAATTTTGTGTTTCTGCAAGTTCGCTCAAGCGTCATCTTTCAAATCATCATCTTTTTATTCAAACTGCAGATAAACGAATTTAGTGAACGTTTGTTGAAATGTATCATTTACTTCAAAGTCATCCTTTTCTTTTGTTATCTGTTTTTCTAATCACCAGAAAAAAGCCTTTTCATCACCAATTTTTTTTAAGCATATGACAACAATATGTTTCTTCTGTTGTTTATATTATTGAAACCAACGCTAGGCAAAATTCTTCGAATTGACTCAACAGTTAGTATCATGTCATGAAAATTATTAATGCAGCATCAAAAATTTTAATCAAAATAAATCATTTTTTCGAAAATCAAATCAAATCATAAAGCACTATGCATAAAAAAAAGATAAGAAACAAAGTTGTAGAATGAGTTATATTTTATAGGGATTATGAGGACTTCTATTTCTAAGTCCTTTCCATAGGGAAAAACTGATGTATAGCTTCAATTTGATGTATTTAATTTCGAAATTTGAATGCGTTTGAAATCAAGTTTGAGAATAGTTTTATTTTCAAATTCTTGTAACTGTTTAGGTTACAACAACGATGAAATGAGTCAACAACAGCAACAGCTACAAAATCCTTCCGGTTATTCTTATCAACAAAATAATCCTCGCTTACTATCATCTCAATCATCGACACAAATTACTCAAATACGTCCTAAACAACCACAATCGCACACATTTGTACCAGAATTATCTGTTCATCCATCATCACAGTATAGACCATCCTATTGGCATAATACAAAACGATCAAATACATCAAATGGTTATCTTTCGGAACCCGATTATATCTCACGTGGTGTCATGTATGCACCAACAATATCAATACAAAATACACCATTTCAAAATCGATATAATGGTATTACAGGACAACCCTTTTTAACACCAAGAAGTAGTGGTGCACCGCTAACACGTCGTGAACCACGTGTAATGCACTATTATACAGGTTTAGATTATTTTGCAGCCATTGATTCATCAGACGAACAAGGATTAAATACAAGACGTTCGACAGTAAATCCATCGTATATATATCAAAAAAATGATTATATTGGAACAATGTAAGCACATCTTTTTTTTCGTTATGTAGGTTTTGTGAGTAGTAGTTGGTTACAACATAAAACTAGATAATAGTATATTGTTTATTTGTTTATTACTTACTACATAATAACAAAATATCGTCCGTTATATGACGATATATTTTTCTAGACTTTTTTTATATTTAGCCAAATACTCTGTAAAAATAAATTGACTTGAAAATTACTAGCCCATAAATCGATCGTTTAGAGGATTAATTTAAAATTGAATATAATCTATTTCAGAGGACAAATTCTCAATAGTAGACAATACTGAAACTATGTTAGATGTGCCGTTATTAGTTTAGCTACTGAATCTTGTGCTCCTGTTGTACAAACACAAATGCAACTATTCTGAGGAGGAAAAGAACGTAAGTCAGAATTTTGTATTAAGGAAACAATACCAGATAATTCTGTAACAAAAAGACGCGCATTTTTATTGTTTTATCAGTACTAACATGCTTTTTGAGCACGAGATATTTTTAGTATTTGTAAAAAAAAGACCATAAGTAGAAGAAAAGTCTTGCAGTACTGAACATGAACAAAAAACAAATATTTACGAGAAAAAATAGATAAAGAATGATTCATCATACCAACAATAACAACAAAAAAAAAGAATGCCTATATAAACAAACATGCCCTGCTATTGGCTTGTGTCGTTTTTAAAAAACGAACATACATTATTCTATTATACAAAATAACAAAAAAAATGTGAATAAGATGGAAATCAAAGCAACCATATATATATACTCGATTTGAAAACAACGGAGTATGATATCTGACTCACTAACTATATTTAAAACGAGACAATTTTACCTAAGAGACCATCGATAACATCAAGAGAATCTGTTAAAGTATACCATAATTTAGAACGATTTGACTGTAAATAATTTAAATAAGCGGAATAGTTATTTTCATCATTTAATTTTTGAATATATTCGACATTTGCTTCAAATGAATTGTCATTATAAATAGAACTATTACTATCGGATAATATGTTTTCTATTTGATTCTTACTATTATCGTTATTGCTCGTAGGAACACTGTTACCTGTTTTAAACGTATGAAGTAAATTACGAGCCCATAATCGAGAATCTTTTTCAAATGCAATTGGACGATTGTATAACGAACGATTATAATCACTGGGAGATAGTTGCTTCGATCCTAAACAAAACATACATTTTCTTCTTGAATCTATTCTTTTGTCTTATGTCTATCAGTGCATAGAAAAAAACTTGTCAAAAAATCAAGTATTTGTAATTGGTTTGAAATATACAGAAGCAAGATATTCAGATAAGACGTATCTATCAGTTAAAAACCTTTACCTTTCACTAGATCGCATAGATCGACTTTTGATTTTTCGAATCCCAATGTTTGATTTTCTTGTGCTTTTGTTCGTAAACATCGTACTATTGAATCACAATCATCATTATTGTTGTAGGATATTTGTTGTTCAAAAAAAATCCAAAAATTTTTATCATGTTGTTCACTACCAGTTAGTCTATTCTCTTCTTCGAATGATTCCAAATTTAAAATATCGGCTATATCACATATTTTAGCGTGTGGTTTTTTTTCGTCTTTTCCACCACTACCTAAACTTTCCAACGATAATGAAGATGAAACAGATGTATTTGATATTGAATAATAACTTGATACCGATGATTCATCTGCCACTAATGGATCTTAAATGAGATAAATAAATATAAATAATATTCAGTTGTAACAAACAAGTAACTAACTTACCCATATCAAATATTAAATCTTCACTATCATCGATAAAGTTCATGTTTAAATGTCAGAATTGACTGACAGACGTTTATTATAACCTAAAAATGAAATCAACAATATTTTGATCTGATATACAAACACTTTGTATCGTTTAAAAAAAGAAATTAGTAAAATGGCATAAAAAAGAAATTGTTATGATATGTTGTTGAGATATAGTGAAGATTAATAAAATTATATATAAAAAATAAGTTTATTAGATAAAAAGAAATCTAATATTATCAGAATATGGACGAGTTTTTCTTTTTTAAAAATAAAAAAGAATTATGAGAAAAAAAAGGGATAATTTTATGTTGCACCCCAGTTAACTGTAGGAATATTCATAAAAGTCTGTTCTGTTATATTTGGTTTTGGACCAATATCCACCGATATATTTGTATATAAATGATTTTGTTCAATATTTTTCACTGTATAATTTAATTTAGCGATTTGTTTAATACCATCGTCATGATAACGAAACCAAGTCCGCAACAACATTCGTCTAAAACAAAAAATTATCAAGTTAACTACGAATACAGACTATATTCATGATTTAAAAAATAATATGTATGTAAAAAAAAAGTGTAGTGTATAAATAATTCTATTTGATTATTTCAATGTTGAACTGATTCAAATTACCTATTCACCGCTCGTTCACGTTTTTCATGACGAATCATTTTATAACGGCCAATGTGATTTGGTGGACGACTCAATTTAAAACTTGCATTAATAATTCTAAAATAAGAAGTGTTCATAATAGTTTAATTCTCAAATAATCAACTGAATGTACCGTTGACTCATATCTAAAATGATAAAACTAAATAATGTTACGAAAAACTGAATAAGTTATTAACATATTTTGTAGAAGAAATCTTACCATCGTCTTCACCACCCCATCCCCAATACATATTTGACCATCCATTTACCTTGATAAACTGCTCTTTTGTCAATGCAAGAACTCCTCCAACCAAAATATTGTACATCAGACTTGAAAGAAAAAACGATAATGTTATGTTTAATTGGACAAAACATTTAACGCAGCTCGTTTAATCAGCGTCAAATTATGTCGTCATCTCTATTTGCCTACACATAGCGTAATTCATCGACAGCTGGAGATAAATGTCTTGGTGCTTTTGATTCGCATTCATAAACGTTTAAATCAATCTCCGGTATTAAATCAACATCATGAAATATAAAACAATCGAACGTATTGTGTAATTTTAATGCTTCACTAAATGCGATATTCATTATTTCACCTTTATTAAATGTATCATTTCCAATCTAAAAAATTAGTATATCGAAGTAGAAAAATGGTTTCATTTCTCTCTCTCTCTCTCTCTCTCTCTCTCTCTCTCTCTCTTTCTCCTACTTGTTCAACAACAAATATTCGATAAAGCCGTTTTTGTCTTTGTAAAAACTGATGTAAATATTTTAATAATAACTTCAAATGTTCTAATCGATTTCTATAGGGTATGATAATTGCCAATTCTTGACGTGAAATGCAATTACTCGGCGAATGAAATCCACCTTTAAAAAAAAAGGGATAAAACAAAACAAGCTTAAAAATACTCTAAGAGATAATTAGCAAAATCTTACCTATTTGAACATGTTGAATATGATTTTCCAATTCTTCCCATTTTGGTATGGGCCACGTTGAAATTTTTTCATTTTCTAAAACACAACCATAAAGCCAAATAATAAATTATGAAAACATTGTACACTCGTCTCTTACTCAATGTTTCTGGATAGAGAGGACACCGTTCTGAATCATTTATTTCTTGTTCAATTAACATATACTGATTTGCATCATGTTCATATTTTTTATTTGAATAATGAATAAACAGAAAAATAGCAATGATTAAAATAACAATTGGTAAACATTCGTTTTTTCGTATTATTGTAGAAATCCATCGACGTTCAAACATAAATCTAACAAAAAAGCTAAACCTTGAATAACAACGAGAAAACTTTTTGTTAGAACAAAGCTGTACTGAGAATAGTACGAAGGTGGTATATAATGTGTTTTAAAACAATTATTTTTATAGCACCGTTCGTAGAATCTCATTGTCGCTGGATGAACTCTGAATGTTTACTACAGTGTTCGACTATAAGCCTTAAGTGCTAAATGAAAAACATTAGTAATCAAAAGTAAACACGCTCATCTTCTAAAAAAGCAAAAATAGGGGACGAGTTGATTATTATACTTTTTTCAATTGACTATTCATGTCGACAAAACAGAAGAAAGACGTTTGTAATAAAGTTTTACTTAAAAAGATATATAAAAATATCAAAAATTCTTGTATCAAAATAAAACGTCGTCTCTCGCAGCAATTAAAAAAAGGCACCGTTGTACTAAGAAACAAAAACATTGAGCGATTAGGAACAAATCAAAACACAACTTTTATTCACATTCTCACAGTAGAAAAATAATGAATTGTAGCTGTAATGAATGCATTACACACTATTGCACGAAATTTATCAAGAAAAATGATTCCTCGTTTCTAGTAAAAAGTGGCATTTTGTGATGGTCCTTCGGCAGATGTTGCATTAATAAAACAAGGTAACACATATGAATTTGGATTAACTAAGTCGGAAAATGACGAAAATGATGAAGCCAAAGCACCAAATAAACCAACTAATAAAGATAATCCTAATAAAATAAGTTCATAAAGTGGAATTACCCTAGAAAAAAAGTCGTCATGATAATCATATCTAGCATTGTAACTTTTCTGTTGCCTCAAAAATGTATACAAACCTCCACATTGTATCTATTTGTCTTTCATTAACAAGTTGTGTTGATCGAACTTTAATAACAAGGTAACATATAACAGGCAATACGAAACCTAATATTGATACTGTTGAACTGCCAATAAATGATAATATTGGTCCAAAATGTGGTATTGTTTCAGCTATAAATGCCAAAAATAACACCAGTCCACTGCGTAACGCCATTCGTTGCCAACAAAAATGTTTTGGCGTTTTAACTACATCTTCAAAGCCTTGAAATATGGGATTCAATACAATGGTGAAAGCCATCAATAAATGTCCTGTGATTAATATTTCCACCGAATATCGAAGAAAATCTTTCGGTAATACTGTTAAAATATTATCATTTATACTTCCACCATAGACTGTGTAACCAACAATTTGAATAGGTAAATAAAATATGAGTAAAATAGCATACGCAAATAGTACAGCACGATAAAATTGTTCTGGTCGTCTCATGTCAACTTGAATTGTAGGAAACATCGCGCTACCACCCCAACTAAAGAACATGATACCCATTGAAAATGAAAATGTTTTAAATGTAACATGACTTGGTGGCTTATGACTTCTATGATCTCGTAATGCACTAATTGTTATGAATAAAGCGGCAATAGCAGTACAAATCATTGCAATAACGGCCAAAATCCTGACAAAAAGAAATAAAACTTTTAATAATTATTTTTTTAAGCGAAGTGTTTTAGATTTACCAACTGTCCTTGGGTGTGCCAAACCAACAAAACGGTATAAGAAAAGCGGCAACAATCAAAATCCATATACAAAACAATATTCGAACATTAATTGCATGAAATAAACTTTGCAGATTTTGGGCAGCTAATAGTAAAAATACCACACCCGCACCCAATAATTGAAAATAAATGACTATAATTAAAAGATATCTAAATAAAAAAATTAAAATTCTTGTATATATAGAAATTATGAGTTAATCTATGTCATTAACCTACTTGCCAAATCTTCCTGCGCCTTCCGTTGCGATAATTTGAAATGGTGATCGTGCTCCTTCACAATATGCTCTACTCATTTGTCGAAGCATTGTCCAACACTCGCCTAATTTTATACCACAATAACCAGATAAAAGACATAAGAGAAATGTTGAAAATAAACCCCACCAGCCTGAAAAGTTAAGAACAATGTTGCCAATATAATTCTTCTCTGGTTTTTTCTTCAAACCTGCTTGATTCATGGCACTTGCTAAAGCTAACATTCCCGTACCGGCCTAAAAATACACATATGACAGACTCTAAAAGGTAGGTTAAACAGTAGATATACTAACCATCTCACCAACGATAAATATACTAGCTGTGAAAATAGTGAGGCCACCAGGCTAAAAAAGACAAAATATAATGAGATATTTAGGATTTTGTGTTGAAAGTGATCTACTTACAACAATAGTAACATGGTTATGCTCTAAGATTGGAGTTCTATAACTGTCTTCAAATGACATTATTGATCTAGAACGAGAAGCGATATGATCATATATCAAAAGAAAATGGAAAATTAATGCATTCGGTCTACGAAGTACCAGTGAACTGTTAAGTGCATCTTTAACTAAAGTAATAAACATTTTTAGGAAAAACTTTTTACTATAAAAAAAAAAACAGGCTTTTTATAGAAAGGCAACGAAAAGAAAAACAATTCTAGGGCACAAAAGGGAAAGATGGATAAAAAATCTTTCGAAACTGTACAGTACTGATTGATTGAGAAATAGGAAATGTGTAGGGAAAATACACGGTCCAATTTAGTTTATTGCCAATCCTATATAGAACTTGAATTCCACCAAAAATCCGGTCTATCACGCCATTTAACTTCACCATTACAACATCGTTGATGAAATCGTTTCTAAAAAGATAAGATTAAATGTAATAAAAACAGAAAATCACAAATTTACTTACTCGATGACGTTGATTGTACACGTGAAGAAAGAAACAGCATGCAACAAAAATCCCAGGGCCAAGAAATCGTCGAGGTGTTGTCTGCATATAACGATAGACATTTTGTTGATAAGCATAGAGACGCGTATTAGCCGGATCAACCTATAACATATCCAACATAAAAAAAGACCTCAACATTCGAATAAGAGCCATACCAAATGTCCTGGCAATGCCGGATTAAATGGATTACGAGATTTTTTCAAAAACTCTTCTTTCGTTTGTTGACGTAATATGGCACGTTTTTTAATTAACTTTAATTCATCCTCTGTCAGATCCCATTCAGATGGTGCCGCTGACGCCATTGTTTATTATGACCGCAAGTTGAGAATCTAAAAACAGAATAGAACTGCTTATTCAGCATAACCGCTTTCATTAATAATCATGAAACTTAACGAGAGTACAAACAGTAATTCACGACGTCAATAGAGATTTCAAGAAAATATCTACTGAAAAAGGCGTACCACATATCTCATTTCGTTGCGTATAGACAAGTTTTACCAGTGATTAAAGATGCTACTAGTTTAAAGATAAAATAATTCTTTTGGGTTAGTGAATTCTACTTTCATCTACTGATGATTAAAATAAATTATTATTATTATTATTACTTATTTAAAAATTTTTTGCATATACCGCTAAACTCTGAGAAAACTATCTTCTTTTATTCTACTACGGAAAGAAAATACGCAACGCATAATGTAGTAAATTTGAAAGAGAAGAATAGATAAATAAACAAACCCAAACGCTGGCTGACTGATTGTAATAGTATAACAAAAGCGAACTCGATGATAAGTAAACATCAATGATTGGTCACCGAGAAACCATCATTGTATTTCTTTCTTCTTTCTACTGGTGTGCTCTCTCATTACTCGTGTATACATCAAGACAAAGAAAATTCTGAAATGGGTCAAAAAAATGGTCAACGATCATGGATTTACGTGGCTATAGATATAGCATGTGTAGAACAAAAAAATAGATAGTATTGGTTTAATTTACGGCTTAAACTGCTCTGCAGTTTTTAGGTTTGTTAGAATAACAAGTTGCCTAAATAATTCTATCTTTTTCTAGATTTTCTGTAACATCCATCTCTCTCAAATATTCGTGTTTACACGTCTGTTTTAATTTTTATCGTGTTTTCTTGTTATTATCTGGTAAGTCCTTAACGTACACTGTATGAAACGAACAGTGCATAAAACTGTCCAAAAATTTCTGTATCATGCGGTAGTAAGAGGGAAACAAATCTCATTCGTGAATTTCAAGAAAGAGTTATTGTTTAAAAATAATTTTGTCAAACTCGGATTCAAGGTGATAGAAAAAACTGTATGATTTCGTTGCATCAAGCAAAACACATTAGCCTTGAGAATAAAGAGTAGAGAGTCAGTCTTGACTAGAGCTGCTAGATGGTCCGCATTTTACGGACAAATTCCGCTTTCTGTAGTTTTTTCCGCAAAGTGTCCGCTGTCCGCAATTTGTCCGCTTTTCGGGGATTCTATATAAGACAGATTGATCGACTAAAAGCCAGTATCGATTCAAATTGCCAACTATAGATGGTGTTTTGTACTTCTTTTGTGTTTCTTAAGTGAACAACCATAAAGTCCTAGAAAAGTTTTTTTAATACCCTTTGCATTTTTGGTGAAAATTGAATTAATACAGTGAAAAATGCGTTTCCGCTTTTTCGACTTTATATTCAGCTTTTCTGACCTAAACATCTGGCAAGTTTGGTCTTGACAAATACAGACAAAACAACTGGGTAATTCTTTGTTCGTCTCGCAGCCTCTGTTTCATCTTTTTTTGATGGTAATTAAAAACCACATAGACAGTGTTATGTTTTTCTCTTTAGATCGTTCATATTTCTTTGAATAATGCCAGCCAATCAAACAAAACGTAAACGAGCAGTTGAATTACATAATAAGAAAGTCACATTACGTGGTATGTAGTGAGTTCTTCCGAGTTTATGTAAACATATCCCTCTACCTCTAATATACAATTACAGACACGTATTTTTCTTCATCATCTTTCTTGCTTACGTCTATTTCTGTATGTGTTTAGGCAATGTTCCTAAGACAAATAAAACTTCGGAGGGTAAATACCCTGTTGGCCCATGGCTATTAGCATTATTTGTTTTTGTTGTTGTTGGTTCAGCTGTATTTCAAATAATCCAAAGTATTCGAATGGCTTAATTAAATAAGAGGAAGAATGATAAATATCCGGAAAAAATCTTAATTTTATACTGGTAAAAGACAAACATATTATTATTAGTTTTTATTTTTATTTCATTATTCTTATTTATTCATCCCAAAATATCAGTGGGAGAAAGGGCAAGGGGAGGATGACTTTTTTTTCTTTTAACTTTGTATACATTCCTTCGTTTTATCTTTCGAAAGAGCCTCAGTTATCGTTTTTTATTTTCTCTGAAATTGATGTTTGATGGATGAACAGAAGGAAATGGTGCTTTATCTTGTATGTGTGTAAAAGTTTGATGTTTGTATAAGACAATCTTGGGACAGGAGTCGTTAGCGTGCTAATTTTTTTTTTCTGTTGCGTTGTTTTTTCCGGTAGAGGATTGTTGATAGTGCACTTGTGCCTTCGTTTCATTTGTTTATGTTTGTTTTCAAAATGATGTTCGTTTAATTGTGCATGTAACACGATGAACTTTAAAAAACAACAACAATAAGCATGAGCGCAAGAGAAACAGGAGTAAATGGTCAACAGTTTTGATAAAACAAAAGAAACGTATTCATCTTTTGCCTAATTATGTAGTGTGGTTTAACGCAACAAATAGAAAAGTAGATCATTCTGTCTGATAAGGTCAGCAGTCTAAGATTAACCTGCCATTATAGCTGTGAAAAAGAACTCATAGTCGATTTAAAGGTTTTGCGTGACGGCGAAACACAACCGTACAGGTACCGGAGACATGCTGTGAAGAACGAATTTTCACAATTGCAACATGATCTGATGGTTTGAGAAAGCTTTTGTTGACTATAAAGAAAACATTTGTCAAGCAAGTTATTAAATCTTAGTTCCGAGTTTTTTGCTTTTGCAACTCTTTTTTTATCTCATCTGAACCACTAGTATTTATTCTTTCGTAGATTACTAGTTTGTTCTAATATAGCGTCCGATGTCACAGGTTTAATGGATTTGTTTAGCGAATTTTGTTCAGATCGAAGGACATGAGTGGATAAGCAAAAAAATCATTCCACCTAGGCATTGATTGGAAACATGTCAGAGGATCATTTGGATTATTTTGCACTACTTAGTTTTACCATATGAGGTTTTTAAAACTTTTAGTATCCCCATGATTTTAGCCTATTTTTTACTTTAACAGAACTGGAATCAGATAAGGCTCAAGACTAATGAGACGAGTACTTTTCTTTGAGATTTTAGCACGATAATTTTAAGAATTACCTAAGATTTTAACTAAAGAAAAGTAAATCAGTCAACTTTTTGGGATTTTTCACCTGTTGTGGATGTCTGCTAAACCCCTTCCCAAAATTAAATTAAAATCAGACTCTTGTAAGCTGTAGTCATTAGTATTAGCATTAATTTTAGACTAATCTAGACTTTTCAACATATATTTAGACAAAGATTTTCTTTAACTACATACAAATAGCTCTATTTTTATCTTGTTGTGGTAACATCGCCTGAATAGAAATAGATGTAGTAAAAATACTTTTGTCACCATACTTTGATACGGTCAATATTCTCTGAACGTTTGTTTTGGATGGTATTAATAGTTGTAAAAATAAACAGAGACTCAATGTGATCAGAAGCAGAAAAGAATTTATATATTAACTTAATATATAATTCTTTTGAAAGGAGGAGTTGCAAAGATTACCGAGCCTATTACCATAATAAAACAGAATACATCAGCAATGCTTCTAACTATTGTACTCTATTGCCAAATGATTTTATGTAACTTCTTACAAGCGAAAATACAAGAACGCGTGTACAAAAAAACTGTTCATCTTTCTTTTTATAATTTTTAGCGAATTATACTCAAACAAATAAAAAAACAAATTTGTTAACTACAAAGAAAAAAATAATAATTCGATCAAAAATATCGAGCAAAACACAAATCTGAATTTACAAAAAGAAGAAAAACGGCACACATACTGTAGAGAATATTTATTCTCTGAGACTATCTGAATGGTACATCTTTTCTCTAAATGATGTTTATTCATATTTATTAATCAATACAAATCGCGTCTGTTTCATTTTCTTCATCTTGTGTCATATTTTTCATTTCAACATAAGCATTTAACAATTGTTCTTCAGCTAATAATGTTTGTAACTGATTCAATGTACATAGATTTGGTACAATCATTATTGTAACATTCTTACATTCACGAATATCAAAAAATACTAAACGTTTTAATTTTCGGCAAATACAATGAATGGTATCATCGTCAATATTTGTTTGTTGTAAATGTAGTTTACGCAATGTTCGTTCGTAAGACATAAGCATAATTGACAATGAGCGACTACTTGAAATACGACAACATTTAGATAAATCTAATTCTATTAAATTTGGACATAATTTTGGTAGATAACTGACCGATAATAATGTAATACATGGTGAATTTTTGAATGATAGTACTTGTAAACGAGGCAAAAAAAAATCCATCGAATTTTTCACCATTAGAAAATCAAGATTACCTAAAATGAAAAAAGAGTAAATTGTGAAAACTTCATAAGACATCAAGTTTTTAACGTAATATTTTTAGACTTATAGATGGACAAAAGGTAGTAAATTCAGAAAAATAGAAATTCATCCATTTTAGGTAAAGAAAAGAGATCGCTCGTCATAAAATGAGCTTTTACCTTGGATAGTCATCATTGGCATTTCACATTTGATCAAATGAATACTTTCTAAATTTCTTGGTAAACAGCTAATATGTTGTGCACGATCGTGAGTTTCACGAAAACTAAACTCAAACATGTATAAATCTTTTAAATTTTTATAACTTTTTTGAATTTGATCACATAAACTTTTTGAACATTGACATAAATTGACTCTCTTAAATTTTGTGTAACCTTTCGGTAAACCCTGAATTCGAAGTTCAGTGGTTATTGAACGATCAAAACGTTTAAAAAATGTCATTAATTGATGAACGGATGATGGACGATACGTTAAATCAATTCGTTTCCATAATTCATCGTCGTAGGCAATTCGGCGCCAAGCTTTACATATACTAAAGATAAATTAATTTTTAGAATAGTAGACAAAAACAAGATTCGTTTTAAGATAGGAGTGGAAGAGTTTCGATTCTCATAGTTCCTAACAACTGATTGAACGAACTGCTGCCAGTTCTTTTCAAAACAACGGGAATTAGACATCAGTTCTTTCAAACTACAAGAATTGTAATTGTCAACTATTCCTAACAACTGTTTCCAGAATTAGTGACAGCTAGAGGTTATTTTTTGAAAAGAATAAGTGACCAGTTTTCGTTCAAAAGAAATGAACTAGAACTGTATCATCCTTATTTTAAGATGACTATTCTTACCTGCCAGCAATAATAAGTTCACTAATATTTAAATATTTAAATATGTACAATAATGTTTCTTCTGGTAACATAAATACTTGACCATCTTGAACAACAATTTCTTGTTCAAGTGTTTTTTTTGCTTTTTTTCTTGCATGAACAGACATCTACAATAAAACGAAACATGTCAATGCAAAAAAGCAAAACATCTAAAAGAAAGCTTTAATAAAAATGAGTAGATACTAAAAAATTGAGATTAAAATAAAAATTGTATAATATTTACAAAAAAAGAAACATGTGATTATTTTAAAAACAACAAAAAAAATTGTCATGTTTTTCTACATTAATAGATTTATTCTTCTCATTTTCTAATTTAGTCATGTCAACTTCTAAAGTAAAAAAAAACGATGTGAAATGCAACATATACACGCTCATTCTCACTTACTCCACATTTTTGCATTCTTTTTCGTCTTTCTCGATGACTAAAACTGTTTTCTCTTTTGATTTCAGATAAATTTTTCTAATTATCATCGTCTGTATCATCCGAGTAATCAACTAATGTAGATGTATTTAATACGTTATTAGTCGAATCTAATGGTTCATCATTCACTCCTATATCTATAAACATTTTTTTTTCTGTCGGACGATATTCTTCTTTTGCTAATAACGGTAGTTCAAATGGTTTAGTAAGAAATTCATCCAAAGAACTGTTAGCTAAAAACATAAATGGATAGACTTATCTTATGAGGTGATAAAACTTGTATTCGGTACGATAAAGGACATTTGTTAGTATATACAACACAATAAGAAGCACAGAAAAGTGAGTTATTAACAGAAACACATGACACGACTCGCATCCATATTCATTATCTTATCGTCAAGATAGTCAGACTCTCTGAGATAAACGAACGTTACTTACCAGCTACGATCGTTTTCTTTTTGTACGGTTGTGCTTGTGTAACATTTGCAACTCTATGTGAAATATCTAAACTAAACAGTTTGTCGTTTTCAGTCTCATATTTTTCTTTTAATTCTAATTGAGCTAATTTTCGTTTATAACATTTATGTTCATATTCTAATTTTGATACTTTATCATATATTTGAGAAACTTTCTCATCAGTGTAGCATGGAACAATCGTTTGCTAAAATGAGATAAGTAGAGAATATGAGTTTATTTTGTTTCTATTAACTTACTGCTAAATTAATATCAATATCTCGTACAATTGACGGCAACCAGCGACGAATTTCAGAAACACTATTAAGTAGAGCCTAAAATAGAGCAGGTAGAAAAATTTCTTATAATTCTAAGATGTATCGATCCACTGACTAGATTTGGTCTTGCAGGATTGCGTGCTTTGGCTCCTGAGAAGAAAAGGACAACTGAACACGTAGAAGTAAAAGAGCAGAATGTTCTTTACATACGTTCTTCAGCCTGGGAGAGATATAGGCGATTTAAACCGATAACGTGTTTTTCTTTATTACGAGCCATGAAACGTATCTGAAAACTGAAACATTAGTACAACTCTACTCGAAAAACCGCGTGAACTCTTTGCTATATAGGAGACTGTATAATTCAGGGAATTGCATCATTATGATGAAAGACTTTTTCTGACAGAAAACTCACAATTTCTTCATTAGAGTATTCAAATTTAGAAATCAGATATACTAGTGTCTTGCACTTAATTCAATTGAAATTAAGATAATTTACCAATAAAATGTACTATAACGAGTACTGGACCATTAGCCTCTGAAGAGACAATTTCATAACACATTCTCATCTCACATAAGACTGCTATTTGTCAGTAGCTAACCCGGCTCAAGAAAGAAACAATTCTATAGTTTGACCTTTAAATATTATTTCCTTTCTAAAAAGTATTAAACAAATATCCAGATCGGTCAAAACAAATACCGTTTACGGCGGTAAACGATGGGAAAACAGTGTATTTTCGCAAACGGTAAAAATACTAGCAGTAAATGGTCTGTATTTCACCATATGAGAGAAAGTAGTTTTACGGTTCGTGTTTACGCTGTATAGTAAACGTGTGTAACTTAAGTTTGTCTTGTTAGGCTATGAAAAGTTAAGTTGCACTTGACATAAATAGTCACAGCTAACTGTGACTATTTATGTCAGAAAAAGTTAAAGCCCCGATGAAAGAAAACCAATGAAAATATACTTTTGACCCTTCTTAACTTGCTGCTCAACACATGTGCAGTCTTTAAGACTAAAACTGAACGTTACAAATTCAAGGATATCGCGGGAGTTATATATAGCTGTTATCACGTATGCACAAATGTATTGAGTGACTAGCGAGGTCGCTATAAGCCGCGCATAAAATGCCATTTAGTTTCGATTGCATATCACCGGACTTCGAAATTTTCAAATGCAATTAGAGTCTGGGGGATCCCCCAGACTCTAATTCCATTTGAAAATTTCGAAGTCCGGTGCCCAGGTGATTTTTCTGCAACATAAATCTGCTAAAATCTTTGCAGTAACTTTGCAGATTCTGCAAAGGGTGTCTACAGATTTGAAGCAGATCTGCATTGCAGATGTGCCAAAATTTGACCAAAGATCTGATGCAGATCTGCAAAAAAGTCTTTACAGTTTCTTTGCAGTTCCTCTGCAGGTTTTTTGCAGAGAAACTGCAGATTTTTACAGTTTTTTTTTGTGTGTATATCTGTGTCAA
>CAJNOQ010002523.1:0-23939 GCA_905250885.1 Didymodactylos carnosus | reverse complement strand
ATCTCGAATCAGATAACAAATACGAAATGAATAGACAATTAAAAAGAAATAAAAAGAACTAATGATGTGGATGAAGTTTATAAAAAATAAAAATTACTATTCGTAATTTAAAGAAGATCACGATTACATTTTAGCATGCCAGCATTATATATTTCTGCACTTGCGAGGATATTTGTCGGTGATTCGAGGATTCAGTCGGTTGTCGGATACCAATACAAGGTAATTGTGTATCGTAGTGTATTTCCACATTAGACAGACAGCCTGACAAGCTTTTCGCTTCTACGTAATTCGTAAAATTCCTTGCACTAGAGAAACAACAAGTCATGCTCAATGGATGTCTCAGGTTTGCTTCTAACTAGTCCTATCTTGTTCGGTATGTGTGAAAACCTATAAGTTCAAATTTTGTGCCTTTTAGAGCTTTGACTTTCTGAGTTCTGGACGGTTTTCTAGAGTCCACTCGATGGAAAATTCAGCGTCTAAAACATGGTGAGCAGAAATAGGAATCAGTAAGAGTACATCCGTAAGAGATACAAGCATTCGAAGAGTTTATAGTCTGTTAGAATCTGGACGATAGACGATACGGTTTCCTGGAAAATAGCGTTTTCATGTTGGGACATTACCTGTTAAGAGATCTACTCGGTTAGTACTTACTACACCAATAAAAGTTGCATATGGTCATCGTTTGCTTGTTGGATCTGCCGTTTCAACTTAAAACCAATAATGACAAGATCACTGCCATATAGCTCAGCTATTCATAAGTAAGCCTCCCTCTGCAGTAGAAGGCCCTCCCGTATTAAAAGGTCGTCCCCAGAAGTCCTCCCCAAATGGTCTGAGTGATGGTCGAAATAGAGTGCTCGGACTTTATATTATGTCCTTCATCACCGATTGTAGAAACACGAAAAGACGATTATCTTTCTTTCTTCGAATATATACATATCTGTATTATTGCGTCATCTTTCTCTCCTTGTAACAAACAGGCACAACGTATCTGGATAGGTCTGTGCATAAATACTGTTTCAGGTTGTTAGTGCTATGTCCTAGTAGTTAGATCATATGCTGGTCTATAAGTTTGACTTAACTGTTTAACTGTTTGTTAACTGTTTTTTGATTTTATAATACTATCCTCTTCTTGGTCGCAAATAGCGGTTCCCCAATGTTGCGATTAGACACAGAGTTTGAACTCATTTACACAAGCAAAGTCAACACAATAGGCTTAACAGATCTTAGAGCAAGCTCACGAAACGACAAGAAAACCGCTAGATTCTTTTTTACAATAATTCTTCTTGGCCGCATCACCTACATTCTGTAGTCAAGAAACGCTCTTCCTCAATTATTCGATTTTGAATCGAACCTGACCATCATTTGCTCATTGTAATATTCAAATTTCACGATGTTTTCTTAACATCAAATTTGTATCCTAGAAAGTATTTTAATACTTAATTTTAGAGAAATAAGAAGAAATTATTTTAGGGCTTTTCTTGTGCATTCTATAACTTTGCAAAGAAAGGTCGTGTAGAACTGAGAGATGTCTCATTTTAATCAGAACTTTTCGGGCAGCAATCATGGCTTATTAAGAAAGGTTTTGTTTACTTTTAGAGTTTCTGAAAAAGTGGTTTTCAGAAAAATCGGGCCGGTAAGACTCATGGGGGAAAAATCCTTTTGGGTTTTTTACTAGCTCGATACCCTCTATCGATCTACGTGTGAAGGAAAGAAATCAGAAGATACATGGTAAATAGAAGCGTCCAAAAAAGCACCCCCTAGAAAACGCCCACGAAAAGTACCACAAGTAAAACAAGCGTCGACAAAAATGAGTCCCCAAAAATTCGTCCAAGCATAGTATGTAAGTGCATACTGCATAGATGACTCGTTTCTCTGCACTAGCTAAATTCGTCCAAGCGAAGTGTGCTTGTTAGGATCCTTCACGCGGCTCTAGAAGATAGAGGTCTAGTCGATAGAGGTCTAGTCAAATCTCGTTCTCAGACCCTTTCGAGCCTTCTTTCTTTACTATTTCTATTCTTTATTTTCACTTAGTCACACGACAGTTAGTTCCGTTTAAAAGATTAGTCAGTACTCGTTTTGTTTTCGGGAATATATACATTCAGCTATGCTTCAAATGTCAAGCACGATGTTCCGATTGAAATTCTAAAACCTGCGAGTGCGGACACATCGGTATTTCGGTTGTTGCACGACTTTGACTTACGGTCAAGAAGCAAGAGAAGTAGAACCTTCGCTATAAAAAAAGTTTTTCTATTTCTGTGATTCGGCTCATCAATGACATTTATGCTCAATTTTACATTGTTTTTCTAAAGCTCTTTACAAACTACACGCCACTTAATTTTGATCACAGAAAAACATCTATGGCATACCTTATGTAAATGACAGCTATCTGGAAGCAGTCTTGATCTTTTAACTTTTTTTAGAGCTCATGACTTCAAAAAAGCAGTAAGATATACTTCAAAGAAGAAAAGCACATCTCTCCCCCTAGTTAATTTTCTTTTCCTTTCTGCTACAGAACCACAGAAGTCTAGTTAGACCTGTTGTTAGAAAAATTTCAAACAAAAATTTCGAAACTGCAGATATAGAAAAGCTTTATGATTGAGCACTATCTCTTCGAATTAGATCATGGTTCACTTAAGTGCAATCGCCCTGAATAATTTCACAGCTTATGAAAATCCTATCAAAACTGAAATATATTGGATAACTACTGACATACGAAGTGTTATAGATTTTCCTTATACCATGACTCGAACCTATTATGCGATAAGTGCACCATGACCTATTCTGTCTTTACCATTCATAGGTTCTGATAAACGTATCCTTCACGTCTCTTATCTGCTTTACAAATCATTATTCATCTAAAACATTTTAGTATAGTAACACATACACTTGACAACAAATAGTGTATTTAAGAAAGCAAAAAGAATAGAAAATAGAAAAAACACTAAATAATAGCAAAACCCTAAAAAATATGAACAAATCATGCGTTACTAGTGCTATATACTTTTCATGCATTTTGCTTCTTTTTCTTTTTTGTATAATCATTGTATTTTTTCCAATATTAGAAGATAAGTGTAGAAAGAAAAAACAAAATAACTCAGAGAAAACCCAGTACAACGCTCTAATAACTAGGCGTGATGAAAAGAAAACAAGAAAGAAAGAAGAAAAGATAGTTAATATGAGGCTTCTAGCATTTGAATAGAGATACAAATATATCTGACATATTGGCATTTACTTCATATTTGTCAAATTTTTTTTCACAGATTAGAAGACAGAACAGTTATTCAACAGGTATTCAACTTGTCTCTATACACAAAAATGTAGACTCATCACATAAAATGGCATCAGAAATTCAAACAGACTAACAGGTCCTTATATACGTGCTTAATATGCTATAAGCATCGGAATTAGAAATCTAGAAGTAGAACATCGGTTGCGAATTAGATTATTTGACTGTTTTCTTTTTTGGTCTTCTAGCTTGTATACGTTGAACTTGTATTTGTATCTACTTTCTTTATAGATCATCAACTTGTAAGACAGCTTCAACATGGCATCTGCTTCTGTTACAACAACAGCCGATTTACAAGACGACATAAGACAACATTTATCAGCTGATACACTAAATGAATTAAAAATAATTGAAGAAGAGAAAGAAAAAGTAAACACTCACTGCACTACACAACATTCAAAAATCTATGAAGAAAAGAAAAATATACAAAGAGAACGAGATAAATTAACACAAGACGTCAATACTCTAAATGAAAATAATCCCTTTATAGTATAAATTGAAAATGAAATTGAACAGTTAAAACTATTAGAAACTGAACGTAATAAACTTACTTTTAAATATAATGAATTAAATAGAGTAGTTGATACAACAGAAACAGAATTATCAGAATTGGAATTAAATTAATTATGAAAGTGAATTGAAACAAAATGATGAAAAACAAAAATAATTAGATGATATTAAATATAAAGAAAATCAAGTAATAAGTGAGCGAAATTATTATGAATTATCGTTACGAGATCTTCAAGAATTAATGAGACGACAGCGTGAAGAATTGAAGAAAAACGAAGACAGATTAAAAATGGAAAGAGCCTAACTGGAAAGAGCTTAACTGAACTTGAACGATAGGTTGAAGCATTAAAATTGGAAATAATAGACAAAGAGAATGAAATCAAACGAATAAATAATGAAATTGAACGTTTAAATGATGAGCAACTTCAATTAACAGTTAGACAAAATGATTTAAGAAATCAACAGGAGCAATTTGAAACGATTATTAAACAATTAGAAAATGTATTAAAGGAAAAGGAGGCGAATTTATATCGTTTACAACTTGAAATGGATAAATATAAAGAAAATATTTTAATATTAAATCAACGATTGGATAACATAAAGTAAGAATTCTGACCTTTTTATTTTTCATTGATAGAATAAGAAAATGTACCCCGATTCAGCTTTGCTAACCATTTTGTAGTGATGCAATCTCAGTTATACGCTCACCGAGTAGAAAACAATTTTTGCAACTCATCTTTTTCTGAAGTAAGAATTGGTTTTAAAAGCGAACAAGGTACTGGTCGTTAGAGTGCACTGAGCTGAAAGTAGGTAACCTCTTCTAGACAGCACCTAACGCTCAAATAGTGAAAGTTCTCCAGTGTTGCTAAATTATTCTAGGTTGGGTTGTATACAGTAATAGAAACAAACATTTACGTTTCTGTCTAGGCCTGATGGGTAGATGAAATTAGCGCATAAATCTGAGGTTCTATCATGTTACTAAGAAGATGTAAACGGAGAGGGTAAGCAAAAAATAACAAAAAGAAAGTCTTTTTTATACATTTTCGGATAATCTATAAGTCTGGCAAAGTAGGGGTAAACGAGGAGCATATATGGCGTTTTGAGATAAAAATAGGACAGAAAGGTTTTAAGTACAAACTACAACTCTTCCCTATATTGGACGAATTTTACAACATTATTGTGCGTGGACACGTCAACCTATGAGGTAGAATATAGTTTTGGAATGCATGCATTCTTTTGGTAATTCTGAATCCACTTTCACTTTGAGCTAGTATTCTCCATCTTTACTTATTTACCTTGGGAGAGCTCTAGATTTTTACATCGCAACTCGCTAGAGATTTTTAAACACTTCAAATGGCTGCTGCACATTTTCTTCAATAAATTAGGGTATCATCGAATAATCTTCTATGATTCTCACTAATTACTTTTCTGTGGACATCATATATTATCAAATGTCATAAGCATTAAAAAACTCTATCCGTATGAGACGATGCACGCGGTAGATATAATGTGAAACAAGATAAAGAGAAGATTTACTCTTGATTTGGCCCTGGGTTTATATATTGGCCCAGCGAGTGCAGAGTAGCGTTACCTTGTTCTGTCGACCGGGGTGAGAGTCTTACAACCGTTAAATACTTATCAGAGTGCCATCCGAACACCTGCTATTTACTCATTATTATGCAATATACAAGCAGAGTGACCACTAGATAAGCAAAGTGATATTTGGCATTGCGTAGCGCCGAAAAATATTAGTGTGACGGAGGCACAGACATTTAAATGCTGTGTGACTGACGTACACTCAGCCATTTGAACTTAGTGTAATGGACGTACATACACAAAGATACTGATGTACTGGGCGTAGATACACACATAATGTGTATACTCTCCAGCGAACGCCGACCGAAGGGAGATGTGAGCCTTGTCTTTGATTCAGAGTCAACGAAGGTCTTCGGCAGATCTACGTTCCTAAAATCGAAGGACGGAACGAGTGTAGAGGAGCGCTAACTTTTGTATATATGCAGGGTGTGTTCAACACTGAAAAACTGTCACGTTAGAAACGAGCATTACTCTCGACCGATACCACAACGAAAACCATACAACTTGCTAATCAGTCCTGAGCGGTCGGTTAAGAGTCAGCGGATTGTATTCTTTTGTATAAAAACTTACTAAAATATATAATAGTTGATTTAGTTTTCATTGCTAATGCTGATCATCACCTCTTTTTTGATTGGAACATCCGTGTCTGTTGTGGAAATTTGAAATACCAAAGGCCGACTTTGGTTATTTTTCGACTGCTGGCTACAATTGTTATAATTTTTATGCTGTGAAATTATTTTTTCAAATTTCTATTCTACTTTTGTGGATAACTGAAAGTTCTATTTCTTTAGTAAATATTTTGTGTACCAAAATTGACTTTCAAATGAATCTGATTTGATTTCAAATACCTGAAAATTTCAAGAAAATTCAATAGAAAGGTCATAAAATTTCAAATTGTGGGTTTTGTTCAGCTTTTAAAGAGCTTTCAACTTAGACATTGTCGGAAAAATCGGTTCTAACTTAGCATAAATATGGCACTTTTTTACAGCTTTTCGAACGCTGGGGGAAAAAAGATTTCGTTATCACAGTTTTATGTCTGGGAATGAATAGAATCCAAAAAAAGTGTAGGGTACTTTGGACTTTGACGACCGTGATACTTGATCGATTTGTGAAAAATCTGTCCTTAAGGTATGCTGTCTTTCAGCTACATGGTGAAAGGGCTCTTTACGAACTCATTTCCAAGTTAGACTGAGTGTACTACAGGCTTCAGTCTAGCTAAGCTTAATGTCTGCGTCACTTATTTTGACCGAACGTCTTTAATGTATGTTCTAACAAAATTATTACCAACTGGACGTATATTAATCGATTATGAAGATCACCAGTGTTTAATTGAATTAGAAAATAATTTAAATGAAAGTGAAACAACAGTTGTTTCATCATTATTAACACGTTTCATATACGGTTGTTCATCTCGTAATATTGATACAATACAAGTTATTGTTTTAAATTTTCTTACACAGAACAATGCATTTGATGAAAATCAAATATTTGAATTACTAACCACAACTTTCTTGGAATGTTATATTTGATTATCAGTTATTATATTTGATATTGATTCATTGATTATGTTAAGCGTTAGCGATTCACAAATGTCAACGTCAAAATCAATATCAAATATTAGACTATCGCTTTATTAGAGAAAAATATAAGGCAGCGGTTGTTAAAGAAGGGTCAAAATTTTTCTAATAACTTGGTTTTGCAAGGTAAACATTTTTCTACAAGATGAGCCATAACTAAAGTCTTCATCTTTTCTACTTCTGCCGCAACTGCTCTCATTAATAATAATAAGTTCAAGCAACATTTCCTTCAAAAAAGCATCAAAAGTGAATGAAATGGCATATTTCTATTTTTCTCAATCCTTCCATTTAGAGAAAACTAACAATGGAGCTTATTCAAAATTTTCTAGGTTTTTAAAAGGCACAAAAGGAATAAGGACAATTTTGTACAAGCCAATTGTTGGATTAACGGACGTTTGAGCGACCCCAACAACTGAGCTAAGCGCATCACGTACAACTAGCTACTCACTCTCATCCACCCCCGCCGCCCTCTACAGACATCCAAATAGTTCAGTTCATAATCGGAAGACAAAGAAATTGTTATCATCATCGTTATTAACCGTTATCGAATTAAACAATAATTCCATTTTCCTGATCGGAAAATAAGTCATATTGTAAAGTGTCTAATGTCGGGGTCGCTCAAATGTTGGTGGCTCAAATGTCGGTCACCCAAACATCGGTTGACGCAGTTGTTGGCCCTCTCTAAATGGAAGAATTGAGAAAAAATATAAATAAGCCATTTCATATAGTTTCAAACGTTTTTTCGAATGATCTGTTGATCGAGCCTATCTGACTTTAGAAAATTATAAAATATATTACCTTAAGGTTTTTTTTGAAGTCAGTTATCTTATGAGGGAGTATTACGAACTGCCGCACCGCTTGTCACGTGAAACATGTACTTTTATAGTCGTCTCGTAGCACGAAGTCAGGTCAATTTATTGCACCTGAAAGTGTTTAGAGGACATTTTCTTGTTAGAACTAAACGTGAAGATGCAGTAACCCCGACTACCGTTGTCTTAGAGGGCTGAGCCTTCAGAATATACTCAGTTTTCAGTGCACAATGAAGTGGATGATTCAAAAATCCTATCTTCCTATCTGAACCACCCGTTTTCAGAAAACCGGCCTCGAAAGATCTATGGACAGCTCCCATTGTTGTCATCGGAATCAGCACAGTCGATAACCTATAAAAAATCTGTGTTTCACATTAGATTATCAGTCTTTTGAAATGATATGGAGTTTATCGTCATTTGGCTGCTTAAAAGTCAAATCATGCTCCCGCAAAATCTCACTTAATGTTTTCTTCTATCAAAAACTCCGTAGTTGGAAAGGAACCTTCGAGATTTTTAGTTTGCCATAAAGAATTTCTAAAGATCATCGTAGGATACGTGTGGGACGCTCAGCAGCACTCTCACCTTTCTAATCGATATTTGAATATTCTAGGACAATGTAAAATCCAACAAAAAATGGATTGTAATGATTGTTAAAGATCGATTGTTAAAAAGTATGTTAATTGATGATATTAATTAAATTTAAGAAAACAACGACACAGTTAAAACAGGATAAACTAGACGAAGAAAAACGTTTGAATAATTAAAAATCTAGAAAATGCCCAAGATGTCGTGAAAATTATATACCATCGGATGTACGCAACGATAGTTGTCATTACCATAATGGTTTTATTGTTGATGTTGGTCGACCAAATGAAAATTTAACACAGGATCAAGCATTAGAACGTGTACAACGTTCAAAGTTAGCAAACGACAGTTCCATCAACAATACTCCAAAACTGATGTGGTCATGTAGTTTACGTTTGTATGGTGAACAAGGCTGTAATGTAGGTAAATGTGGTTTGTCATTGGAATTAGACGGTGCAGATGAAAAAATTAAGAATTTTTTAAACGGTCTAAAACAACAACTACTACTACTACTATTTCCACTACCATCCCTAAATCAAATTCTTTCAAAACAACGTCGAATACGAATAAATTAGTCTAAAGACCATTTTTTTGCAGCATATTGATATTGCATTTTTTTTACTATATTGATTAAAAAACTTGTTTTTTGAATTAGTATAATATTTTATAGACGTAATATACAAAAAGATAACGCTCATACATTGTAAACTATGAATTTTCTAACATCAAAACGGCTACGTGGTGTTTTTAAGAAAAAGTAACTGAATCTCTTGTGACACATTTGGCTGTTTGGTACATTTACTACATATGGTAGAAAAAACCATTTCCTCACAAGTCAAGATAATTCCCAATGTTTTATCACTCTTGATCGCAAAGAATGGCTCTTCTGCAACCTTAGATAAGTTAAAAGAAGAATAGTTTTTGGAGAACACACTAGTAGACAAACGAGCACTAAATTTGCAAAAGTGAAAGCCTGGCGCTAAATCGAGCACTATTTTCGAGGTGCAGTAAAAGAGAATTTATAAATAAATTTATTGAGCACTAACTTTTCATTTATTAGCTTAATTAATCAACAGACCACAGAAAAAGAAAATCGAATAAATGTTTTTTTACTGTTATAAACCTATGCATAGTACATATTTAATATTTCCGTCAACGCCCAATGCAGACGTTAAGGTAGACGTCAAAGATTCGAAAAATTTCCAGTATGACAGTAGTATATGTATGCACAGTCATTTACAATATTTTTCTCTGTTTAAGGTGAAAATTTTATAACAGAAATCAAGATTAGAATCACCTTTTGCACCATTTCAACATGCAAAAAGGTGATTTTAATCTTGATTTCTGTTATAATATTTTTCTCTGTTAGATACATTATACATGTAGGGGCTTGTCATTCTCGAAAATGTCAGATAAAAACAGGAAAACCATTTTGATCGTTACTTCTCTCGCTGAAATAAACGATTCATTAAAATCGTTAAAAGTCTTACAATTTCGAACAAATTGTCCTAAAAATTCTATGAAATATTATCATCAGTGTAGAAATTGTAAAATTTATCCACTATACAAATATCAGGTCAATATACTACCTCAAGCACAGATTCGAGTACTGATATTTTAATGTCAAGCTCTCCTGATGATCATACTCAACGAAGAGAATCAACAAGATTACCATCATCAGTGTGAACTTCTGTTGTCAAGTATGCTCAGAATGGGTTAACTCAACCACAAATTCGAACAATGTTAACGGTTGATCATCCCACTTCCACTGTATCAGCTAGTCGATTAACAAATATAATATCATATCGTAAAAAAAATAATCGTCCGAATATGAGCAAAAGTGGACATGACTATTGTTTGTTCATCTTGAATTTCTCCCTACTCTTATTTTGAGGGATAACTCTTTTTATTTGAATATATGAAGAAGACTTTGTTCTTTAAAACTATAATTAACTAAAACAAATTAGCTTATTAGTTAATTAATCTGAAAGTAATTAGCGAATAGCAACTCGAAACTAGTTTCTTTGCTCTTAAGAATTCCAGAGAATGTTTCTATTACTAGTACGCCTCCACTGTAAAAATTTTTAGCAAAATCGGAGACATTTAACTACTATGCCAAAAAAAGGTTTTCTAGAGATCTCCTGGAGATCTAGCTGAAAAACTTACATTCAGTTAACACGTGTAGATCCTTACATATGTAGACATTGGTATGATGGACGTAAGGATAACATTACTGATTTACATTGAACATTTGTGCTATGTTGCATGTAGATCAGTAATGTTACCCTTATGTCCATCACACCAATGTCTAAAGTCATACACCGAGAATATATGGAGAAAACCAGCGTTGTGGAATGCGACCTTTTAAACTTTGAGTCACTATATATCTAAAGTGTTAAATTTTCTAATGATGCTATTCATACAAGAAACGCGTATCAAGTTGCTAACGACGCCGCGAAAAAATGAATCCTGAGGATATTTGTTAAGATTATCTTTTTTCGTGAAAAATTACATCTTTGTGGGCGTGACTGAAAAAGACAAGCTTTTTTGATGCATATGACGATCACTCGAAATTCTGAAAGTAATAAAGTATGTCACAGATTTTTCAAATTGCATGTTGTAGAGGAGACTTCGGGCTGCAAAACTGGCAGCAACTGCTTTTCTAAATCACTCGTATATTGGGTTTCGAGAGAAACATGCTTGTTTTGAGATAAATTAAAATGTGCTCTTTCCAGATATGCTATCGGGAACTTTATTGTCTCGCTCAATAGTTTTTTATATGAACTGGAGTGCTTATTGCGGTGCTCTCATGCACTGTTTCTAGTAGCTCTTTCTTTTTCGATCTGATTAATCGCTTAATCGTCTTTCTTCTATTCCTTGTAAAATTCCTACGCTGATTCTAATTCTGCACTTATTCACCATTTTCAAACTTACATGAGGTGTATTTCAATCAAACTATCTCTCTTATTTAAGGAGCCCATTCTTAACTCACACGCCCTTTTACAATATTAAACCTTAATCGACATAGCCCGAAAGTTAGGCCCGTGCAGGAAATGCATAACAGAAATACATCTCTTAAAACATTAATCGAGTAAAAGATTTCTCTAGTTTCCAAAAGGCAAGCTTCATCTAACCACCCACCCCCAAAATAGACGGCCATCCTTAACAGAAGGCCAGTCTGGAGCCAAAATTTTTTGAAAACGCCCTATAGAGAGAGGTAGGGCAGTTTTTCATCAAAAAAAGTGCGATGTGCGAAACCATGACAGAAGGCCATGGCCTTCTATTCTGGGAGGGGTTTACTATGATATCCACTGTGTGTACAGAACTAAGGAGATTCTGTTGTTGTGCGAATGCAAAATTAATAATATCAGAAGTTTCACTTGGAAAAGTAAAAGAAACTATTTAATGAGGACGAACAAACATTGACTTTGAAAGATAATGATTTCAAACAAGACAGCATCTGACAGCCTTTAAATCCTGTCAAAACTAAATCATAATCAACTTTTTCAAATACTTGACCGATTAGAGCAACTTTTGTCTGATTGTTCCAGACATAAAGAACAAGACAATATCGCTAAAACTAAAACAACTTTGTATCATACTGATGAAGCATTGCAAGCTTCTACGATACAGAAATTTAAAAGTCTTAATATAAAAAATGAAAATGTCTAATATCGGCCTATTGTTCTTACTAGATGGAAGAAATTTTCGACTTATGACCAATTAATTATTCACAACATGGGTTTTGGCATAAATTATGTTATTTCAATTGTGGCAACAAGTAGATATGTCAACCAAACCTTATAATTCGCACAAGTATAACGAAATTACTAAGCTTGAAGTGTTATTTACTTTTGATAAGAGCACATTGAAGAATATTACATTATATTTGATCATCTTGCAGCTAGTACTAAGTATTTACACGTTTTCTTACCTTTTACAGTAAAACCATTTGTTATCAAACACAACAGTTCACAATTCTACATATTGTTTTGGACATGGCTGCCGATCAAAAATATATTCGCAAAGCCTATGTTATGGAATTATTAGAAGGGAAAGTAGATGAATATAAAAAGTCACACGAAAACGTATGGCCAGAAGTAATTGAAAACTTAAAAGAACATGGTGTAAAACGATTTGTTGTTAATTGGTTACCAAATACAAATTTACTAGTTTGTTCAGTTGATGTTGAAAATGATGAACAATGGAATTCTATTTCAAAAACAGATATTTGTAAGAAATGGTGGAGCTATCTGGAAAATTCTGTATTATTCAAAGATGGAAGTCCCGTGGTAAAAGATTTAGTTGAATTCTGGTCATTAAATCGATACTTAAAAGAGAACTTTAAATCACTCGAGAAGGAAGGAGGCGTTTCTAAGAGGTGCCAATGGAGCATTATTGTCCGTTTCAGTTCTCTAATTTAACGACGTTTTTTCTTACGTTTTAACAAATGTTAATTATTTTAAATTCATAGTCTCCGAACATAACTGCAGTGAATCAGATACGATACTTTCAGTCGCACAATGGCTCCAGTAGCCTACCCTAAGCACGCTTAAGACTTATTACTAGACTAAAGTACTACTTCTTAAATAATCGGTCTGGTTAATAGTGTAAACAGTTTACTATCATAAATCTATTACACTTTTGGTGAGTAATTCGATTACCTTGTAATTATAACCTCTCTAGACTGCATCACACAATTGGTCGCATCCACTTATTCTTTCTCCCTGCTAAAGTATAGGGAATTGAATAACCAGACTTTTACCACGTGCTTGATGCATGCTTCTGTAACAGTTTCATGGGTTGAAGTTACTTCTGAAGCGAGAAACTTGAAAAATACAGCCAAATGTCCTATCAACAAGACGACCCGTTCACTCAGCACGTTCTAGTAAAATCGTCAAACATAGTTCAAGGAGGATCAATACAAGTGGAGGAACAGGCGAAGAAATGCTCACCAGTGCGTACCGTTAGAATTGACATATTCATGAAAACTGTTTTAAGCATGATTGTCATTTGAAAAGAAAATGTCAATAAGCAGCTATTACCACTTTCTGAAAGTGTCCAGAAGCTGTTGCCACTTCCATTAGAAAGTGTCAATAAGTAGCTCACAACGACGAACGCATTTCTTAGACTTGAATGTAGGGCTGTGATAGTTACCAATTACCGTTACTATCATTACTCAGCAACGGTAACTGTTGAACACTTGTCGTTCTTGGTAACGCTAACTGGTAACTGTCACAGCCCTACTGTAGAAATAGCCGTAAAAACTTATATACATCTGGTGGTCAGTACTGATCAACATTTTACAATACATGTAGAAGTAGCCGTAACAATTTATACAGTTCTGACGTCATTAAACACATGCTCGACAGTTACCGTTAGTTGTAACGGTAACTGCTTATCCGTTACCGTTACCAGGAACGGTAACCGACCAACAGTTACAGTTACTGTAACGGTAATGGTAACTGTCACAGCCCTACTTGAATGTCGAACGTGAAATGTTAGAAATTTAATTTCCTAAAGTTTTTCTGGTGAAGCCGGGTTTCTAGAACCGGATCCTCAAAGATATAACACAGACGCCGGTTTTCGAGAGATATATAACACAATTGTTGGGGTCTTTGCCTTGAAGATCGAGTTGTACAAAGCTGAACCTAGCAGACAAAATTTAGGAGTTAAATTTCTAAGGTTTTGTGTTGCCAAACTCAAGTTTGAGAAACACTTCTTTTGTAATGAAAAACTGAACAATAGCTTTTAAAGAATTGGTTTTTCCGCTTTTTCACTATGAAGAAGATGCTTCCCGAACATCAGCCTCGAAGTTTCTCAGACATATGCCCACACAGAGCAATTGTGAAAATACCAAACAGATGTCATGATTTTCACCTATTCTAATACTTTAAAAGAATACTTGTTTGAGGCTTCTACTCAGACCTGAAATGTTTTGTATATAGAAGGTAAAGAATTTTCGGCACTGCACGATGAGCTATAATATTTTGTTTTAAAGGTTTGTCTTCATACACTTATTGGCTAAATATTGGATAGATATCTCGATTGTTACTCTTAGTGATACATAAAAATACTCACAATTTCTTTCACAAATAGAAATTAGGAATCGTTTGTATTTAGAAAAATGCAGAATTGAAAGGGCTATTAAACAAGCTATAGTACGTTGTTTCAAACATTAAGTTAAAAAATTAAGTAACTTATTATCAAAATGCCGACCGGATACAGTAGGTTTAACTGATGACAGGACAGTAAACGAAGTATAGTGGTGTAATATGGAAGACGCGGCATGGCTTTCGTATCACTATTAGTAAAAATCGAGATATCTATCCAGTAGTTAGTCAATAAATGTATACAGGCAAGCTTTTAAAACAAAATATTGTAGTTCATTTTGAAGCCCAGAAAATTCTCTATCTTTCGACAGTAAATAACGACTAATGGTTTTTTTTCGAGACTGAGGCTGAAAACGTCGTGACTTGTCCGTCTATGTCAAAATAAGACATCTATGGTGCTACTACAAAAAAACAAAGGAAATCCCACAAAAGATGATTAGTTTCTTTATCAAATTTCGATTGGAAAACAAAATTGAAATGACAATATAACATTCTTTTCCACAATGTGATCATCACATCTCTCATACATAGTTTAATTTGTTTGTTTCTCAAACTGTCTTCACAACGTAACCCTCCTCGTTTAATTTCTTTCTTAAGGAATTCTTTGCTCTTTTCTTAGCCCTACACAACCTTTCTTTGCAAAGTTATAGAATTTACAAGAAAGCTCTAATTCATTTCTTCTTATTTCTGTAGCTTTGAGCTGACAACCATTTAGGGTATTTGTAGGTTCTATAACTTTGTACAGAAAGATCGTGTAGAGTTGGAAGACGTCTCATTTGAATCAGAAATCTGCGGGCTACAATCGTGCCTTATTCATCTCTGTTAAAATGAGACATCTCGGGTGCTACTACAAAAAAACAAAGGAAATCCCACAAAAGATGATTAGTTTCTTTATCAAATTTCGATTGAAAAACAAAATTGGAATGACAATATAATATTCTTTTCTATTTCTATGCTTTCTGTATGCATACACAATCATTTTTCATTCTGTACAAATCTTCATGTACGATGCTAAAGTATTTGCTTCTTCTAACAACACTCTTATCATCCTGCAACACTAGTCATTTTAATGGTGGTACCATCCGCTGGGTTCCCGTCGACGGATGCGATGCTACATCTCCTATTGAAGTAACACTGATACAAACCTATATCTGGACGTTAGCACGTGTCGCCTGTCCTACCATTGGTTCTTCAATCACACCATACGCTGGCGATATCAACAGTACATTGACTTGTACAGCTAACTGCGGTGTAACTTCAAGTGGTTTCATTCCACCATCGATTATCGGTATCTGTACAGGGAAATCAAGTGTTCTCGGTCTATCCTATTCACAACGTACCGATACAGTGAATTTAAATTCAAACGATTTATTTACTGCTTCATTCAAATCAAATACAGGCAGTTTCTATCGCCTGCTGAATGGTTTGAGTTCAACGTCAACTAGTGCACAGTGGATTCTGTCAATGGTTATTGATTTGCAATGGTTAACAAATAAGGGTCGTATTAATACACCGCCCGTAGCAATGATTGTAACTCCAGTGGCGATCCCAGTGGGTATTGCAACACAGATACAGATACCTGTTGGTGATGTAGATAGTGATCAGGATGTGCGATGTCGTTGGAGCGTGGGTACAGAGGAATGTGCTGATGTCTGTTTCGCTACATACATACCGCCGGGCACTATTCTGTCAACGGATTGTGCACTGACGATTACTGGTCTAGTAATAAACGATTGGTACGCAGCAGCTATTCAGGTAAGTCTATTTTCAGTTCTCAAGACAGAGGTCCAAAATTGCTTTTCTGTTGTTACAGGTAGAGGACTTTCAGGATAATACGACTACAGTGGCACTGAGTTCCGTCCCTGTTCAGTTTTTAATCAGAGTTTATGCTACTCCTTCCTATTCATTACCTACACTTACGAGTAATCAATCGTATGTCGATGTAGATGTTGGCATACCGTTTACTACTACACTATTTGCCACAAACTATGGTGGCACCAGTGTCTCAATATCTTCGATTATTATCCAAACGACATTCTTTGGTGCAACACAGGGTAGTCTTATACAGGAGACAACAAATAATTCGTTGTACTCATCGATCGTCAGTTGGACACCGACATCGCCTCAAGTTGGCATTCAAATTCTTTGTGCTTTAGCGGTAGACAGGTAGAACTTTGACTTTTTTTACTCTATAAGATTTGATTCTTTTATCTATATATTAAAGTTTTAACGTACAATCAACTCAATACTGCATCACTTTCGGCGTGGCCTTGAGCACTCTTGGCACGTGTATAAATGGAACATCAACCACATTGTCGACTGCTACGTATTCTATGCTGTTGATGTTGAAATAAACGGTCTAGAGTATTTGTTTAACTATGTCTTCTAGAACGATTTCTTCAAGCACAACAACAACAACAACAACTACTTCTAGCAGAACGACGTATACGATCACAACTTCTAGTACAACGTAAGCTTTGAGAAAACGGACTGATCTTCCGTTAATATAGGCATGAAGTTCTCCTCATAAGTTCCTTACTAGTATATGTTTTAAGCAGAAGCATATGCGAATCGGTCACCCTTTTCCAGTATATACGTTTCAACATCCCATAATAAAAATAGCATTCAAGTCAGTTTTAAAGCCTTAAAAGTGGTTCCACAATGGAGTAAAGAACTTGAGTGGGTTTTCAATCAGATCGGCCGTACAATTTTGAGAAAAAAGTATATGACGATGATTAGTGCCCAATTCTGAACAAAATGACTTATTCCAGTTTTCAAAACTTTCACTTTTTTGGAAAAAAATGAAAGGACGATCTAAGTGAAAAGCTGGCCATGTCCCTCCGTTTACGATTTAAATATAGTCATTAAGTTAGTTTATGCAGTGATACTTGGTTTGTAACAGTTTTTTGAGTTGGCGTCGAAGCCGGAACTTGATCTCAAGCGACTTCGGGCTCAAGTACAAATGCAAATTTCTCGTACGATGGCACTCAAAAGTTGGTATCTTTAGCTCCAGAGTGTAGTATAATGGTTCTAGTTTTGGAACCAGATCCCAAAGTAAGATCAACAAGGCGTCCTCTAGGAGGGCTTAATCGTTGTCAGTTCCCCTTCTGTATTACCGGAGGCTCTACAAAGTCAGAGAAAAGATAAACAGTAGAGAGGTTCTCCGTTCTGGAATAGAACATTGTCTATAGCTGGGGTATACACTCCAGTTTTCATAGTAATAGACTGGTACAAATAATTCGCTTGGCCAGTTTGTTTGGCGATGAGGAACACACTTCTACATCATTCACGTAATTAGTTTCTCTGTCATTTGACTGGAGAGCGTCTGACTTTGATTTCTATGTGTTTGTGTAGAAGCACAAGCAGCACATCATCGTCGACAACTTCTACAGCCACTACAAGCACAGCCAGCACATCATCGTCGACAACTTCTACAGTCACTACAAGCACAAGCAGCACAACATCGTCGACAACTTCTACAGTCACTACAAGCACAAGCAGCACAACATCGTCGACAACTTCTACAGCCACTACAAGCACAACCAGCACATCATCGTCGACAACTTCTACAAGCACAAGCAGCACATCGTCGTCGACAACTTCTACAGTCACTACAAGCACGTAAGTGTATTCGTCCTTGAATCATATCACACCTGGTTATTCCACTGTAATATAGAATTTATCATTGTGTAGAACAGCCTCCACAACTGTAGGAACGACTGCTGCCACTAGCAGCAATAATAACAATCTTGGATTGATTTTAAGTTTAGCAGTGCCACTGAGTTTACTATGCTTACTCCTGTGTTGCTGCTGTCTTCGCTGGCTGATTTTATTTTGGTAAGATTCCTAGAACAAAAACGCTGCTTCGCAGAACCATCCCCATTCACTTTTGTTTCTCTTATTTACAGTAAGCGAAAAAAGCGTCGAAAACAAGAGGAGGAAGACGAATATCAACAGCAATATCGATTGCAGTATATTAACGATTGTAATCTGCAAAGACGAACATCCATCGACACACCCATAAATCAAAAGCTTTCAAAACAGCCTGGAACATCGTCTGTGTTGTCCAATCTGACTCGTACAACCTTAGTCTCTCCATCACTCATTTCATTTAACGATCGAAATGCTACAAATGATTTTAGGAGCCCAAGCAGTGTTTTGACATGGCTTAGCAACAGTAGTGCTAACATTAGCACAAGCGTAATGGAACGCTTGCCAAAATCAGAATATCCCGGATCAGTATTGGCAAAATCATATGCACAACAAGAACAGAAGAAACGAGAACCGCCGCACTACAATTTCTTTTAAAAAGTTCACTGTACAAAAATGACATCGCCTTCAAGGATGGCTATTTTCTGAAAATTTTTACTTCAGTGGGAGAGACCTACGGTTTTTCACTGCCTTGTAATCATTTAGATGTTCTGTAAGGGTTTTAACTTCATATCTTTTGATTTGACCGACAAGAGGATAAAGTGACGCGGACCTTTGATGGATGACTCTCGCTTTTCATGAATAAAATAAATTAAAGTAATAACTCTGTGAAGAACTGAATTATCTAGTTGTTGCACGATGTTTTACCCGGTTTTTTTTCGGAAACATGCTGCAAATAGGTGAAATGTTTAATGCATAATGAGTATGAAGCAGTATGGCGAGAGCCCGTATGAACGAGGAAAAGTCAAAAGTTGATTACATCATGTTCTCGAAGAAAAGTCCGAGTAAAATATAATGTAATGGACTGTCACTTACTTACTGAAATATAGGAAAATATTGCCTTTTTTTTGAATCTTAATTCTTAGATCTAAAATTTTTTAGCGGCGGATGCGACTTGCTGATGTGAAATTGAGAAAGTGATTGAAGGGACGAAAAAGACTTTTCTTGTATACCCACTGAAAAAAATTTACAAACTCCTGCATGTTAACGTAGGAATTTCAAAAAGTCCGATGAATGTTGGATATATGCTGCAGGCTTTCACATCACATTACCTTGCCGAAACTTTTTCTGCAAGTTGGTGAGTATAGTTGTGCAGGATTCTTTAATACGCTCACTTTTTAAATTTCTTTCCTCAGGATCCCGTAGAATTCTTTTCTACGCGCACCATACAGAAGCTTTGACATGCGTTCCTCGGATACATCTCGCATATTCTTCACTTTGCTCATTCATACCCTGCTGAATTTTTTCCTCCCTGTTATCACTTGTAATAGGCAAGATATCTTACTATGCAAACCTTGCAAGGTCTGTAAGATTTTATCCTGGAGAAAAGAAACGGTGTCTTCCAGGAAGCATTATTACAGGGCAGTCAGCAAGTATTTCCCTATGAGATCTGGCAGGATTTTATCTCCCGTGCAGCATCCTGGAATCTTTTCAGCTATCTATTAATAGTTTGGTTTTGTACACATGAAAACAAAGCCAAAATATTAAAGTATCCAATTTCGAGAAGTTTATTGGATACGAGAAAGGCTTTTATAACTTTACAAGAAAAAGATGCAGAAATACTTAACTTTCCTTTTAACCTTTTTAAGTAAAAAGATACGAACAAGTTCCTCCACGGTGATCCAGGACAGACATCGGTGAGAAAAGATTGCAGAATAGACATGGGAGACAAAATCCTTTTTCTTTCAACAAACAAAATCCTGCCAGATCTCACAAGAAAAACTCTCGGATTGAATAAGTTAAAAAGTCTTGCAATGTTTCTTACCATTACGCAGGATTTTTTCCACATTAATCCTACATAAACTATGCCGGATATGGTCATGGCTGGCAAATAAAAAAAATTTGCGTAAAGGTAAGAAACATCGTCAGATATTTTAATACCGACAATCTACGAGAATCCTGTGCAAAGTCTTGCTGGATTCTGAATGAATTTTGATTATTTTTTCCAGTGGGTAGTTTCTTGCAAGCTGTCGAATGAAATCGGAATTAAAGTTTCAAACTTTTTCACACATTCAGATACTAAATTTTAAACTTTCTGACATTATCAGTAAAATGAGAATATATCTAAAAGTGTATGTTTTCGCTAGTTAACTGATTAATTTTATTCCTCAGTTATGGCTGATTTGCTCAAATATTACTTAAAAGTACTGACTGACTTTTCCAGTCCAGATCATATTCATCCGAGCAGAAAGTAATACCTTCGAGTTTTAAACATCTCAACCGAAGACTATTAGCACCACCTAATGAGACCGTTAAGCGTCGGTCGAAAAGCGTCGTGGTGGTTGCAGCAGAATGCAATCCGTTGTGTACTGTTTTATCAGCAGCTTCCAAAGGTAGATGAAAGTTATATATTCTGACTAGAACCGTTTTTGCTGGATTTTTACCCCATTTCCGAGTGTGCCGGGGTATATATTGTCGAAACTTTCTCATGATCTAAATATTGGCTAACGTTGTCTAACTAATCTTTTTTGCACTCTTCGACCAAAATCAATTGCTTTCTCTCAAAAGTGCGCTTAACTTTACTCATTGTGACTCTCACTGACGAGGAAATCTATGGAAGTGCTCCTGACCGATTACAATGATTTATACAGTGATCGATAAACCATAGTGTGGTAGTAAATACCCTAAAAGGATTCGGGATTATGACCTTTAAAGATAAATTTGTAATTAAAATGCAGAGATGGGCAAATCTAAGTCATAACTGAGACCTGATTGACACTGACGATTTTCTATACCGGGACTGATTGTTTGAAAATATGACTGATTTTATTTTAATACAAAGTGAGCGAAAAAACAAAAAAAAGTAAGCAGAATGATAAATGGAGGTAAAACGACAAGAAAAGTCTAGATGTTATCAAAAAGAAGATACAGTGGCAAAAAGTGAATAACTATACTGAGTGAATAAAGAAAAAATAAAGAAATAAAGAAAAATGTGAAACGCTATCTATGTACGAAACACGTGAGAGATCAAAATGTGATCATCACATCTCTCACACATAGTTTAATTTGTTTGTTTCTCCAAATGTCGTGACAACGTAACCCTCCTCGTTTAATTTCTTTCTTAAGGAATTCTTTTCTAAGATTCTTTGGCCTTTTTCTCACTCTAGTATCTTTAAGTTCAAAGCCAGTGTACGGTTCGTTTCACTCTCGTCAGTTAGAAAATACAGATGTAACTGTAAAAAATCTTATTATCGATATGGGTTTGCCACTATCAATGGTAGAGAGAGAAGGATTTAATCGTTTTATGGAAAAAACTGATCGAAAATATTCTGTTGTGAGTCGACGAGCAGGGATCTCGTGATTATACGCCGCCAAAAAAGAAAGAAATATGGGCAACTCTAAGTATGACTGAGAATTGTCTGAAACTGGCAATCATATCAAGATTTGGCGTTTTTTTTCCACAGGGGTTTGGCAACACGAAATCTGCGAAATCTTGTTCGCGATGGTCGATTTAGTGGTACGACATATTGTTATGTAGTAAAACTATCTTGATTAGTTCTCTAACTTGTTCAGTTTATTCAGTAACAAATTACGATGTATTACATTCGCAAAAATACAGCCGTATATACATATCACCGAAAATCCGAGAAAGGATTAGAAAAGGATCTAATGACGTCAGAAGAACTGATCAGAACAATTTCAAATCAAATTTCACTTCGTTGCACTTAACCACTGTGCTACGGATTCATACTGATTCTTTCCTGTTATATCAAGTATAAGTGAAGGGAAGCAGAACGAGATATTTTTCAATCATGAACGTTTTCACTAGAGAGTTGCCAAAGGAGTTTCATAGAGATTTTGTAGAGCATTGTCAGTTACATATATCACAGTGTTTATCTCAAGAGAGTCATTCCGTTTTCTGTAGAGTCTCTTTGAAAATTATTATACTTACGATCAGAATAAACAACTGAAGAGTGCAAATATCGCGTGCATCTGAAGTGCATTGAATCAACAAAAGACTGTTTATTCATCACACGCAACAAGCGAGAGAAAGCGATAAGAATTACATTAAAATTATTAATGTATTAATTTAAATGTAAATTTCTAATTATCAGACAACAGTCTAAAAGTGCAAAAAATGCACTAATATTGAAGTAAATAAGTTTGTATGTCAATAAAGAACATTTCTAAAAGACACATACGCACAAAAACAGAGACTCAGAACACTTTCACACAGGAACATAAAAATCCACTATTTGACTATTCAGCTGTTTATTCTGATCGTAAGTCTAATAATTTTCAAAGAGACTCTACAGAAAACGGAATGACTCTCTTGAGATCAATCCTGTCATATATGTAACTGACAATGCTCTACAAAATCTCTATGAAACTCCTTTGGCAACTCTCTGTTGGAACCGTTCATAATCGAAAAATATCTCGTTCTGCTTCCCTTCACTTATACTTGATATAACAGGAAAGAATCAGTATGAATCCGTAGCACAGTGGTTAAATGCTACGAAGTGAAATTTTTCGTCTTCGGTTCGAATCGGACATGAATCTTTTTGTTATTTTTAAAATATTTTTTCTCCAAAAATCGAAGTGACCCTTTTGAAATAAATATGTCGTACAACTAAATCGACCATGGCGAACAAGATTTCGCAGGTGTCGTATTGCCAACTCCCCTGGAAAAAAGCGCTAAATCTTGATATGTGTAACTGAGACTTGCCTGAGACTAAAAACGTCGTGCCTTGTCCATCTCTGTTAAAATGAGACATCTCGGGATCTCGGGTACTACTACAAAAAAACAAAGGAAATCCCACAAAAGATGATTAGTTTCTTTATCAAATTTCGATTGAAAAACAAAATTGGAATGACAATATAATATTCTTTTCTATTTCTATGCTTTCTGTATGTATACACAATCAGTTTTCATTCTGTACAAATCTTCATGTACGATGCTAAAGTATTTGCTTCTTCTAACAACACTCTTATCATCCTGCTATCTGCTATATCTACAAGTTCCTTCGGATCTACGTTTTACAGCTAACGAGGTGCAAAAAATAATTAAATCATGTAGTACTAAAAACTCATCAGGGTTCGATTTCGTTTCAAACAAGATGGTAAAACTATTACCTGACAAATACTGTGGGTCTTTGAGCAAAGCATACAACAGACTATTCTCAGAAGCTTTTTGGGGGAGCAGCTGGAAAATATTAAGAACAATATGTTTCAATAAAGTCGATTCACCCTTGCCAACTACAAATCAACTATGCCCTATATCATTACTACCGATTTTCAGTAAGATGTACGAAAAACTTTTTTTGCCAATAATCAACCACTGGCTAGAAGAGAAAAATGTGCTCCCTACTCAGCAAGCAGGATCTAGATCCCTTATTTCACAGATCGAAAATTGCGAATTGATTATAGCTCCGTGATATCAGATGAAATCTCCATCGAAAGGGGAGCTGTTAGGTTGATTAAGTTGATCGCACAAATAAACTTTATTCGTTATTCAATATGAACTAACTACTACCTAGCACACACACTCAGTTTTAGAAAACATCTCTATATATATTACTTTGAACAGGAGTTC
>CAJNOQ010002522.1:0-23940 GCA_905250885.1 Didymodactylos carnosus | reverse complement strand
GCCCATACACCATTTTACGATTTTTGCGTACAACCACAATTTATTCCACGATATTCACGGGTGTACATGCCATTAAAAAATTTCCCCATGGGTCAACAGAACAACTATAAGCCTTTTTAGAAGAATAAAAATGTGACGCAAAAAGTCTCTGTGAACAGTTTACGCATTGTCACAAGTGAAATATATTTTTCACGCGTGCCCATACACCATTTTACGATTTTTGCGTACAACCACAATTTATTCCACGATATTCACGGGTGTACATGCCATTAAAAAATTTCCCCATGGGTCAACAGAACAACTATAAGCCTTTTTAGAAGAATACGTCTAAAATGGTTCTATGTTTTACTAGTTTTTCTGTGAACATTATTAATTTGGTCCAATTTAGCTTCGATCCAATTTTAAGGTTTTGAAGTGACAAATTTCGAAAATTTTTGCATAGATGGAACGATTTTTGACCCTCACTCAAAAGAAGAAACATACGTTTAGAATCTTAATATTACTGAATTAGTGACAATGTGAAAAATTCAGAAAATTCAGTATTACAGAAATAGGAGAAAATTTTCTCAAAATTATTTCAAAGTGGAGGAAAGGACATATTTGAGAAATTTTTATTGTCAGATGCTCGTATTCCTTTTATCAAATAAGAAACACTTATTTCTGTCCTAATATTTGCTAAGCTTTATTCACACCATGTTCAGATAGGAAAGAGAATGATTTTGGAAAAATTAATTTTTGTTTTCATTCAATTTTTGTCGTACTCATCGATAAGTTTTACATCATTTTTTTTTTCTCCAAAATAATTTTTAGTCATATATCATTTGATATAAATCGATGATCTGATTACAAATATCAAATTTATTTTTGATAAACAACACTCTCCCATGAAAAAACAACAAAATCTATCTTAAACATCTATTTTAAGCCATTTCATCATGTACTGCCAACAAGGAAGATAGTGATAACTAAAGCTAATATAATTAGTCAATGATAGTCAAAACATCATTGATTATTACCTGCTAATTAGAAATAAAATATTTTTACTTCACTCACATTCTACATGTTCTTCTGTTTCTCACTTTGTGTGTGACGCAGATTCCTACAATAATAAACGCATCGCCACTACTTCATACATCACATTTTCGTAAATTAACTCTATCTTCATAGACAATAAAAATATCAAAAACTCCCTTCTTCGTAATGCGTGTTGATTCGGTAAAATCCATTCTATATCCATTTCAATCTTTTTGTCAAACTTGACTCTCAGTTGATTACACAATCTTTGTATGCTTAGATCATACAATTTTGATATAGTTTTTTGAAAAAATACTGCTCCTCTCTGCAAACTCTTTCAGTTGTTTATATATTATTTCTGTTAAAGCTACAGTAATCGAGCAAAAAAATTAAAAACAAAGTATTACTACAAATTGGATGGTTTAGTGTATTTTTTAAAATATTCAGAAAAAATGTATCTTTTTTTTATGTTTAATGTATGTCAAAAGTACAAGAACAAAATATATCTCTGTTATCAGATCTATTTTTAAGTATTTCAATAATAAAAAATTTTATTAATTAAAATACGTACTATATTCGTAAACTTGTGTCATATCTTGGGGCGGTAATGCATTACTCCAAAATGGATTATTATTTGGAACGTTAAGAGCTCTCTGAGAATAATGACTAACAGCTTGTTTACATACACATTGATGAATGTAAAATAGAAGAAGAATAAAACAATGATTATAATAATAGCCACCGTTGAATTTCAACATTAATTAATACATTTTTTTGGTCTATTATATCTAAAAAACAAAAATAAAACTTATATTATAATATTAAACAATTATTGATGAATAAACTATAAAAAGAAAAAAAAAAAAAAAAAAAAAACAATAAAAAACTGCGCTCAATTTGGAACTCTGTCAAATATAAAATGCACTTATCGCTTAATTAGAGGTAAAAAAATATCACTGTTATTATGAAGTATGATACCGGAAGAAAAAAAATATATAGTTTTTAATACAAACATGTCATGCTTAGTACGGTGAAAAATAAAATATGACCTCAATAATATAAAAAAGTTTCTGAACTAGTCTGAAGCTGTTTAACTCCTCTCTTTTGACCCAATGTCATTCATATCCTATATAAGAAGCACAACATTTTTCTTATTAAGATATAAGATGATTACTTTTAATGCTTTGTAATTTCAAATCGGAAGAACATAACATAGGTGCAGAATCTACCCGTGAGATTAGGAAATTTCTCTCGACGCAAAATGTTTATATAAAACTCCCCGACATAATCCATGAACAGAATTTCTTTTTGCAAAATATTTGGAAAAAAGAAATTCTAATTTTTCAATAAATTTTCCTAAATCAATAAATTTTCCCCCGATGACTGTCATAGCAAACAGACAGATTCTGCAAGCTCTGATTTATTTTCAAAATAAATCACCTTCTCCTTTAAATAAATATCGATATTTACCATTACTATTAATTAGTAACATGTCGACTTACCATATTTGATTATTCAAATTCACATTGAAAAAAATAAACGTGAAATTGTATGACACATTATTATTGTCTACAGTTTATCTAAATAAAGACGCATGATGAAAATAAACTATTATACATTTTATAATGCCTTTTTTTTTTTGTACTTTAACGAAAATAACTGATATTGAATACGTTGAGCACTCTATTAGTTATAAAATGATGTATAGTTATACTTTTTGAATATTCGAACATTCAAGAGATGTGATATTACTTGCACATCAAACGTTTATGTGTATTACATACAAAAAATCAAAGAAAATAACTTGTGGTACACATTCCTTAACATGCGTTTTTATCATCTATTTTCATCAGCAGAGCTTCTTTTTACATAAAACTGTATATATCTCTTGTCTATGATACAACTTAGTATAATTATTGTCTTTGTGCAGGATTATCTAACCCAATATAATAAATTTTGTTTTTCTATCCTAATATTTATTAATTCTAAAATTCGACTTTTAACAACGAACATGCTAAACATTTTATAAGGCAGATATTGGCAACTTCAGCAGGAGTTTGAGTTAACAATTTTGGAGTTGGAGCGGATTTTCGATGAAGTTATACAAAATTTATCGACGATAGATTGTGTATGTGGATAATATCGACGCTAATACAAATAAAAGTTCAGCGGTTCCTACGAAGTTGTACCAAGAGTTACGGTAGTTGCTAACAGAGTTGTCTATTTCTGTTATAAGGATAGCTTTTATCTCTGAAAATTCAACTGTTATTAATGTGTTTATTACAATTTGAAGTAGATAATTGTACAGTGTACTCAGTAAAAAGAAAAGATTTGTGTGCGAAACCTAAAACGGCATAGAGAAGTGCAACTACTTCTAAACCCTTTTAGGTTTCGTAGAAGAAAAGTTACAGTACTAAACCGTTTAAGTGCATAAATTTTATCAGTTTTTTTCTAAAATTTTTTTTCTAAGCAAGTGGACCATTTCAGCAGCTTAGGCGTACTTTCATAGTATAGGGCGGCGAAAACTGGCGCGGGACCTTTTCTAACTGTCTAATCACTTTCTGGTAGAAACCTAGTGGATTATAGGTTATCGACCACGCTGATTCCGAATATCCATATAGGATGGGCCGCTAGACCTTCTTAGAGCGGTTTTCTGGAAAACCAGTTTTCCAGAAATCTCGAAAAGTCCCTAAAACTTTCTCTTAATAGATTAAGATTGTAGCCCACGAAATTCATATCAAAATAAGACGCCTCCACCTCTGCACGACCTTTCTTTGCAAAGTTGTAGACGTTACAAGAAAAGTCCTAAATTAATTTCTTCTTCTTTCTGTACTTTTGAACTGATAATGAACATTAATTAGGGCTTTTCTTGTAACTTCTATAACTTCGCAAAGAAAGGTCGTGCAGAAGTGGAAGATGTCTCATTTTGTTTAGAATTCTGTGGGCTATAATCATGATCTATTAAGAGAAAGTTCTATGGACTCTTCGGGGTTGCTGGAAAATCGCTGTAGGAAGGCGTAGCGGCCCGTCTCATATCGATATTCTGAATCAGCGTCGTCGATAACCTATAATCCACTAAGTTTTGACCAGAAAGCGATCAGACAGTTGGAAAAGATCTCTCATCAGCCCATAAATACCTGAAACTTACAATTTTTGTTTTTTCACGAGAAAATTTATGAGAAAGAAAAACATAACGAAATAAGCAAATGCACTGATCAATCGTTTCAATACACTAAAAACGGTTTCGCACCGTATCTCTTCCTCTACGAAACGAAAAAAGGTTTAGAAATGGTTCTACTTCTATATACCCTTTTAGGTTTCGTTCACAAACCTTTTTTAAGAGAGTAGGATAAACTCTCGTAGAAGAAGAAGAATTGACGATTTGATAATAGTCTATTGTAATTAGAATAGTATAAACTTCACAACCTAAAATTGTTGGTAAAAATGAGTGGTAGAAGAATATCATATTTGTCTAAGACTATGTTTTTTTTTTAATTTAAAAACACAGTAAAAAATTGTTGTACCTTCTAGCGACTCGTGTTTGTTTATTTTAAAAACATCTTGTTGAACTTGTAAAGTAACAATTTATTTCTCCTTTTTTGTCAGTTATTATATGTTATTTTTTCTGTCATTAGTAATTTACAATATACTTATATTTTTTTTGAAATAATCTTGTCATAGTACAAAATCATACTTCACACGAAATGAAGATAAGAAATGATGCGGAAAACATTTTTGACGATTACAGAAGATAATACGTACAGAGATAGGAAAAATAGAAAAAGAAAGGTTGAATTGACCGTATTAACGCTTTAAGCTCTAAATGACGATTTTCTTAGAAAAACTCTAAATTATTCATTAATAAAATAGATAATATATCACAAAAAATTATTCAAGACAACCTTCAAATTAAGGACGACAAATGTAAGAATCGATAAACACTTACGAATGAAAAGTCTAATTTCAAAACATTTCACCATACAGTACACCAACACATTTAGAAAAAGAAAATCATTACATTTCATCGACTATTTTCTGTTAATCGTTCACGTACATTGTATTTTGTAAATCTGTTCGGATTATGTAAATACTAAGGAAAAAACGCGAATTTTATTTAGTTTTTTTGTCTTAATTTTTTTTTTTTAGTCATCGACACGATCAATTTGTCATATCAATTAGACATGGGGAACTGATTGAATATTTTTAAAAGAAGAAAAAGAAAATAAGAATCTGTATGTGGATGAGTTTTTCTTTATTAAACACATATACTAGTAAGAAAAATATATCTATCGAGAAAATCTATTTATTTTTCGTTCAACGATGCAAAATCTTACAATTTTGACAACTTTATATACGGAAAATTCTAAAAACAAATTTTTTTTCAACAGTAAACTGTCATCAGAGAGTTTTATTCTATACAAGCACTATATGTTAGATTCTGTTCATGTTCATAGAAAACGATAATAAGGTTACCGTAATTCACCAGAAATATGGCATGGTGACGCTGTTGCCAATCATTAAAAATGTTACTGTTATGCGTTTAAGTACTATCTACACTAGCTAGGAAGAGACATTGGACGAGAAATACGTCAAGCTCTTCTCATCGAAGTTTCAAAGAAGGTTGGTCTTATCTAGATTAGAATAAGCATTTAAACTTGAAAGCGTAAGTCCTCCAAGAGTCATCTAAAAAAAAGTTGTCAAAAAAAGTACGCGCTACCATTTTTCAGATTTTTTTTAATTTTAACTGTCGTAAGACTCGGGCTAGTCTCAAAATGACGAGAAGACTTGTGACTATCGTTTTTTAACTCAAAGAAATTTTTGAAATGTTATTTAAGTCATTTTTTTCCTGAGATTTTATCTCAAAAGTTCAACAAATGTTTTGCTAATTTGTCAGAAATCTTTATTTTTCTCCAAAACTAAAACAAAAAGGAATCAGATATCCGAAGAATCTAGTGTTGTTAAATTGTAGCCATGAGCTTTTGCATCATTTTAAGACTATCCAGAACTTTGCAGCATTTAAAATAGAACAGAAATCTGAGAAATGGTAACATCTACTTTTCAAAAGAGTAATTTTGAGAAAAACGTCACGTGGTCTGTGGTTCTCGGAAAAGTCGATGCATCAAACTGAATAACTAAAAAATCTTTAGAGTTTTTGGGAAAATCTCTCAGAACACTTCAAAAATCATCATCTAAGCAGACTATAGCGCGTTCGAAAATACACACGTTTAGCTTTCCAACCACGTCAGCGACTTTTTTGAGAGGAAAAAGCTCTTGTACGATATATAGCCCTAGTTTAGTCAAGAATAGCTAAATTTAAAGTGCTAAAGTTTCTTTGATTATTACGTTATGCGACGTTAGATAAGATTCTATTAGAATTTTCTGTAATACTGATTGTTGTTTGCATTTCTGAACGATTTTTAGTACGAGTTTTGCGTTATTACACATTTTTCCTGTTTCGTACACTGGTCGTTTCCTGAGATTTTTTCCTTTGTACAGTTATCACATATTACATTACCATTATGAAGAAGAATCATTTAGAGAGTTTAAAAAAGTTTGCTATTATTCATCGTAGAAAAATAGAAAATAATGATTTTGATGCCTAGCGTCGGCCTCTAACGTAAGAGAAAATTAAAATGCACTGACTATAACAGAAAAAATGTATTTATTCACGTTCCATAACGCAAAGATCGGTAGTATTACATTCAAACAAGTGGAACATCTTCTCCGCAGCACTACCAGAAACTGCAGATGAACTATATGTACTGTGTTAAAAAAGATTTCAATTCTCAAAAAAAAGTATGTAATGAGAATTTTTTTTCTACCTCTAGATAGATTATTCTTACTAGCTAATTGTTAAAGTAATGTGAGACAGGATAGAAGGGAATTCTCTTTAATTGAGGAAAAAAACAGTGCTATTTTCCCCAAGATTCTAAGAAACAATCAGTATTCCACATAGATATTCTTAGTATTGCGAAAATAATCAAAAAGCTAAATTTAATAGTACGATTAGTGTAAATCTGAAGGGCTTTATTTTTAAAGAAAAAACTATTCGATTTTAGGAAGTTTGAACACTAGAACTACAGTTGTGTCACACTTTTTAAATGGTCATTCGCAAATAAACTAATCTAAACAACTCGGCCTGTCCACGTAACGGTCGCCTTTTCGTGATTCCGTCACGATTTTTGTTGTTTTACGAGTCTCGTGGCTCGAACAAAAGAAAACTCAAGGACTGTTTACATCTAGTCTTGTAGAGAAAAGTGAGCTGAACAAAATGTAATATTTTCTGTTTCCGCAGAGTGTCGTGGTTCTCAAATATAACAAAAGTTTTACGAGCCCCGTTTTGGCGGACTTTTTATTAGGGCTCGTAAAAATTTTGTTGTACTTGACGACCACGATATTCTGCGAAACTGGAGTTACTGGTGGAAATCTTTGGTATTGTTTTTATAAATATTACACATTGTTAGCTTAGAATCATCTCATGAAAGATTAATAAGAAGACAATTTATTCAAATACAAGGCCGATGTGTTTTAAACGAATTACACTCGTTTCGTCTCATCTCATTTTACCTCATTTGCGTTTCGTCCCTTACATTTTCCAGAATTCTATTTATTCTATAACTATCTATTTCGTTTTATCAACTGTGTACTAATCAATATTAATATAATTATTTAAAACAGTAGAAGTTTCATTTACTATTTTATTTACAAGTTACATGAAAGAGGTAGTTTTACAGTATTAGATAGTAATTCTAATTTCTCATCATAAACGCATAAATCTTTCGCCTTTTTACAGTATTAACACATTTAACTGCAAGTTCAGTTTCAGCAAAACACTATTCTCATATCTTTCAAAATATTCCTTCAATTTATTATCACAGTTATCATTGATTTTCTTACGTTTTACTGTTTTTGTTAATGAGTCTGTGTAACGTGTATGATTATATTCATTCTCTTCCTTTAATGCATCGATGAACTTATAAATATGTGAATGCACACCAAAATGTTGTTTTAAATAATTATATTAATATTGATTAGTATACAGTTGATAAAAAGAAATAGATAGTTATAAAATAAATAGAATAATAGAAAATATAAGGGACGAAACGCGCATGGGACGAAATGTGACGGAACGAAACGAGAGGATACCGGTTTAAAAAAATATCAACATATATTTAGCTCTTATACATTTGAAAATAAAACGATTCAGCCCCGATTCATCAATATATTAATTAATTTTTCTGATTCGTCGACACTTTATAGTGCCGGCGGCTCACACACAGACATCTTTCATCTGTACACTCAAAATGTTGTCGACTAGTCAGAAAAAAAGTAGTGTCGACGAATCGGAAATATATCAATAAAACGACATAAACGAATAGTAATCTTATTTAAATTTTAAAACAACATGGTAGACCACAAAGGCAAACATCATCATTCGGCTTTTAGTTTTTAATGAATTTTCCCATTTCTCATTTGTTATATAATTCTCATACAAATCAGTGAAATAACGATTCTCAGAATATTCGGAAACACCTCATACGCTAATCGACAAACATCAAAATAATAGAAGGCATACATGAGTCGAGAAATAAAAGACGAACAAGTGGTACGGAAATGTAATCTCGTTTTTCAAACGTTGTTAGACAACTATCGTGAACTATTCATTACTTTCTTAATGGCAGAGCTGTCGTGATCAGTCAGACTTTGGGGGGGGAGGGGTGCTTCTTTGAGACAAGAATTTTTTTCAGAGAACGCAAGAAAAAAAAATGTTCTGCTGGGAAAAATCGATTTATTTTTATTTGGGGGAGGGAGGTCGACTCCCCTCGTAGTAACGTCAGCCCTGTTTAATGGAAATTGACATAGCAGATTAAATTTGCACACAATTAGAATCTGTGATGGATAACAGATAGAATGCCATTATTGATTGTAAATCAACTATTATAGTGAAAAAGTTCAAAAGACAATCAAAAGAATTAGAGAAATTATTGGATGTTGATGATGAGTTGTTCGATGCTATGGGTAGTATCCACTTTAAAACAGAGTGCATTCAGTTATTTTTCGAATAACGTTTCCAGAAGAAGAGATATGCACTTGCAGTTTTCGCCGTACGGTACAGGATGCTAATCCACGCCTATTCACAACGAAAACAAGTTTCAAAACTCTTATCGAAAGTAGAATTTCAAGCGGATCTGTAGAAGGCTGGTATTGTACTCTAAGTGACAATTTAGCATTTTCTTCTGTAAGTAGTGTGTTCTTCATCACAGAAGTCAAGCGAACTTGATTTTTAGCGGTATGGGCGTGTTGTAATGAGCACACTAAGAGGTTCAGCCTCTAGTGTAGATGATCTACTCACAGAAGAAAATTCTATATTGTCACTTCAGTTTTAAAGAACTACACTAGTTTTTCGTTTTGTAGTACACTATTCATGTAATAGGATCACTGAGAACTATTTTTTCTCATTCACTTGTAGCACTATCGAACAGCAGTTAAAAATTCTGCTGCCCGGTTGATTTGTCAACATACAGAAAGTGTGATTTTTCTCGCTATCAGGAATTTTTGAAGACAGCTTGCAGTACCGTCACACCTTCGTCTTTCCTGGTTTTTATGAACAAGTGTCTGTCCAATTTCTTTCGGCTAATGTAATAATGCACTACAAACTTTCATTAGATGGTGTCAGATTCAAAGAGAAAAAGAAACTAAAGAAAGGCTTGAAATTGAAAATATTGCTTTGAAAGCAACCAAAAATCAATTTGCAATCCACATATCAAGAAAAAACTTTTTGTAGCTTGGTGTCTATGTTACACTTCGAGTCGAATTTCCTAGGTCGATGATTCCGGATTCCGGATCCTGAAAGATCAGACAGGTTCACATGTGGGAACATATCGGAATTCGGTACAATCCGATCGTGGCTGTGCCGGATTATGTCGGAATCCGTACCGGAAGACGTCGAGAAGATTTAACGACCAGTTTCGGTTTCGCTCAGTTCACGCCAAAAAGTGGACTCCAGTATGGATCTTCACTTAAAAAAAATCTTTCTCTACCCACATGTAGTCGAGTCTTTTCAATAAGGTCTTCAGTCTTTACAATGGACAAGATTTTGCAGATTCATCAAATGAAGTAATGAAATTTGATAGTCCGATAAATCTATATTGAGATCATTTAATAATTATTAGAATAGTTTAGTATGATATTAGTGGATTAGTCCGTTAAACAGCTCATTATTACTTAGATTTTATGTGACATGGAGTAAATCGCTTGCAGTAGATTCAAACCAAAATAAATTACTCTCCATTCCGTCCGTCCGTCCTAATTTACGAGAAAGTCGAAAAATGTCCCTTTATCATGCTTGTTCAAGCTGAAAAATTATTGTGAATACGTTTCTATGAGCATAAATCCTGACGACTAAGTAATTCTTTAAAAAAAAACAATGTTTTTAACAAAACCTTTGAAGTTTATCGTGTACTCTAACAGATTCAAATGTGCTCGATGAAAGAAGACTCATCTCGACTCTCATTTGTTTCTTCAAGAAGACATCGATATTTTCACAATCTGCAGATATACAAAATACTTCCGCTTTGCCAGCTTTCAGATGTATCTGTCAGTGTTAATTTAAGTGGAATGCTGCTGGATTCTCGGATATTAGATGAGGAAAATGCATTTTAGTACCAACGGTGTCGCATTCAGAATGCTCAAATGACATCTTCTGTAGATAGATTGCTACAGTAAATGTGTTCTCTTGATTGTAAGTCTAGAGCCACACAAAGTTAATGGCCGATCCGCTTATCCGTATACATGTACGGAAATCAAGATCACTTTTGACAAAAACAGTTTGATTAGCTAAAACTTGCAGGACATAGGTAATGAACCATCACAAATCCAAATGTGGCCATTAACGGCCTTTACGACCTTCTCTACTCGATGATGTTTTTGATCGATGCTACCAGAGACAGTTCGATTAAAAGGCGTATTGTTCATGGAGAAAACACGGGCATTTACATAGAAGGAAGTTTTGTTTCAACTGTTGTAGTTTGTCGAAAAATCCATAGTCAAAAAATATCCCCAAAACCCACGTTCCAAGAGAAAGTAATAAATTTTATGAAATCAGCTAAACGGTACATCTAAAAACAGTACTGATTCTAAATTAGACACCAAAAGCTATCTCGCTATCAGAATGTCTTCTCTTTTGAACCTGTACTTCCGTCAGGAAAAACCGAATTTTCAAGTTAGGTCATTCCGTACAGATTTCGTCGGTCCAACGAGTTTGCTAAGTTTTCCTAATGCTCAATCTACCCGAAAATTACACCAAAATGTTCCTCTTTGTATACTGTACCTATGTTGCTTTTTTCAATAAAGCTTTTTTCGAACAGTATATAATTTTTCTGACTTCCCGAGCATTGTTTAGACGAAGAAATCCCGGTTTCCAAACATAAAAGTCCATGACTGGATGACAATGGAAAATAGTCTACTTTGAGGAGCTCCGAAGTTGAGCTTCAATTATATTATACGTGTGCTAAACAATTCAACTGTCAAACATTTTCAAAAAGAAAGATTTTCGATTACGGATGCAACTCTTGAAAGCCTTATCTTTTGTAAGTTAAGTATTTTATGCGAGAAAAATGTGAAAAGCCTCTTCCTAGATATACGCATAGCCTAATGAACATAGTGAAGAGTCACTATTTAAAGTTCCTGACGAAGAAAAGCTCTAAAAGTTTTCACAAAAGAATTTTTCGATTGATTAATACAATATAAAAACTGCTACATAACTATAAAATTAGAAGCAAACCATTATTTTTCCTTTATGATTCTACAATAATGCTTGTGGGAAGTAAAAAGTCAATAGTTAGTTCTATGTTTAAAGATTAACTAGATTTGGCAGAGTGATGACAAGATTGATCTTACAACGTATTGCTGTTCGTACTATTGAAATATAGAGTTATTATTTTTGTGACGGCGAGCATTGTAGAAAAGACGAACGGTTTTGTTCATTGATTAAGATTCATTTAGTTGTGAATGCTTATAAGAATGAAACGTCATATTCAAGTAAAATTGTCTCAATGTTAATGTTTTAGAAATCTTACACCTAAAAATGCAATAATACGGCATACTATAATATAGGCGAGTAAAGCTCCAACACACCCGCCGATGGGTATGTAATCGAATCCGTATGGTTTAATAAACGCTTGTCCATCAGTCTCACAGTTGGTAACATTATCGCAAGATAGTTGAAGACCAGTGAGTTCGTTCAGACTAATACCAATATAAGTATATTTAACATAACTCAGAGCGTCCAACCAAGAAAAATATTTTGGTGAATTAGCCGGTGACAAAAAGAAACCGCCGAACAGTCTGGAGACTTCGAGTGCCATTGGTAATACGGCAACGCTCAAATCGGTTGTTTTACATAATGCTGATATCATAAGTGCCAAACTAGTCGCTGCCATTGAACACAGTACCATGAATAGTAGAAAGAGAAAAAAATTTCCGGGCAAAGGTTGGAGTCCAATGAGAAAATACACGGAGATCGAGAATAAAATGGGTACAGGTAACTGGACGAGTGTTTCGACAATAATTTTCGAAACAAAATAAGCGGATGCGAGATAGGTGCCAGACGCACGTTCACGCAGTGTCAATGCTCGTTCAACCGGAAACGTATTAATGACGGTCAACGCGCCAAAGATACCCTGATTCACAGCGCAGAAAAAAAGTACTGGCTGTCGACGAATAATACTTTTTTGACCAGTACCGATTTGAAGAAAAACGGTACCGACGAGAACTGCCATGATGACGGTTTGCAATAAAGATGCAAGCAGTATCTTTTTCTTACGATATTGCTCTTGAAAAGTTCGTCGTAGAAGAATGCCAACCTGTCTGGGCCAAGATGGACCGGGGGCTACCTTGTTTTGAAGGAGACGTTTAGTAACACCAAGGTTTAAATCGATATTTATCGGTGGCTGACCCTGCACAATTTTAAGGTCACTATCTTCTTTGTATTCGAGCTCATCGGATACTCCGCCTTTCGAAGGAGTAACGACATCAAGCAAATGATCGGCTGGATTTGTATACATTGGACACGCATAGCCAGCATGTTTGTACACTTCCATTGCCTGCTTTCGTGGACCTTGATACAAGATATTACCGTTTTTGAGAAGAATAAGCGAATCAAACAGGCCGAATATTTTTGATTGAGGCTGATGGATAGAGCAGACGATTGTGACAGCTTTTTCTTGTGATTTGCCGTGTGCTAGTACATGAAATGTCTTCAGAAGATCCAACGCTGTAACTGAATCGAGACCCGAAGTAGGTTCATCCAAAAAGAGCAGTTGAGGTCGGGAGAGAAGCTGCATTCCGACGCACAAACGTTTTCGTTCCCCGCCTGAAATACCTTTTTTTAGCGGGGTACCAACAATAACACCTTTCACATGAGTCAGACCCATGTCCTTCATGACATCATTTACTCGTTCATTACGTTGTTTTGCATTAAATGCACGTGGTAAACGAAGTTCTGCGGTATAATGTAATGTCTCTTCAACTGTCAGTTGACCGTTGAGCATGTCATCCTGCATGACATAACCGGCAATTCGCTTCAACTCAGCATTGTCGTATGGTGTGCCGTTTAACCTCATTTCCCCTGTGACCTTTGTATTTACATCAAGACGACAGGCTAGTGTATTGAGCAGAGTCGATTTTCCCGAGCCACTTGGGCCCATAACAGCCTAGAGGCCACCGGTAATAGCACCACTGATATTGGAAAGTAAAAACTTTTGTTTCGGATGAAATTTCTTACAGGTTATAAGCGTTTGTATGACAGGATTTCTTTTATCCTCATCTGTCGATACAGTTAAATTTTTCCATACCAAAACTGTGCTAACACGATCACTGGTAGGATCTAACATGGACAAGTGACGTTCATGGGGTCCCAGGTCTGAGTAAGAAGGTTGAATAGATGTTAGCAGGTGTTTATCTGGCTGAAGTGTAGGTTGCGTTAGCAGTATTTCTTCAGGTTTTGGCAATTGATTGACAACATAACCATTACCGTATGATAAATTATTACTAGGAGTTCGATTATAAAGACGATTGACCCGTAAATTGTCTGGAAAAATAGTTACTGAATTATGATCCACGATATCCATTTTAGTCTCTAAAAACAAAAAGAAAAATGAAACTGATGCTAAAGTTTAGAGAAAGGGACTTCTACTCCTTTTGTAGAGCATAAGTGATATGCAGATGTTCAGAATGAATAAACATTCTGAAAATTGGTGAATTTAAACAAAAAAGGAAGGAAATAAAGGCTCAACAAGTGCGATAGTTCGAAACAGAGCTGTTCATTTGCAAGCTTATAGAAAAATTGTTCTGGACTATTCATAATCATTAATATATTTTCAAGATATTCAGTCGTCCTTCGTTGCTGCAAAATTTGTAAAACAGGCAATTTCGTACGCAAAACTGAGATTGCATAAGTAGACGAGTCGAAAATGTTAGTCGTATCTGAGACATGAGCACCGAACTAAATACTGACGTAATCGCAAAATGTCTACGCGTTTCCCGTGTGGATATATCCTTAGAGAGCGTCCATGAAAGACTTAGCCAACCTATTACTAGCATAAAACAGGGGAAAAACTGTGATTTTATTCAACAGAAATTCAAAGCTGCTTAGAAGTTCACATTTTTCGATCTCGTAACGACTTTTCGCAGCAAGTCTTTGCACTAGAAATCTCGCAATCAGAAAACTATTTGAAACCTATGTAAAGATTTTCAAAACATGCTGAAAAACTTATAATTTATAATAAAATTTTCGAAAATCTCTGTTCTCCCTAATCCACTCTCACTCTTTTTGCTGTTTTTATAACTTTGAAGCGAAAAATGGATGGCTTCCAAGTTTTTGATTTTGACTCATAATCAGGTGAGAATGGTTAAATGCGTTTGAAAGACCCTGTCATAACATCCCACAAAGTAAACTAAAATACATTTCATTCGGCACAGTTTTTCATGCTGTTCTTCACTACCAATGTTACTTAGATTGGAAAGTGCCTTATGACCAATTCGCTTCCGAATTAGACGGGCATTAACAAAATGAATAAGTGAAATGTACTTGGAGCCAAATACTTGGAAAAGTGCTTGGTATAAGTAATGAAGCCAGTCCCTGTTGGTTTTCCACAAGTAATTTTAGTTACAAGTACTTGTCCAAACACTCGGATCCCATGCAAGTAAATTTACTTGAAAACCTTCATTAACCCTTTCGGGACCAGTTTAATTTTTATATATACAGTACTGTTCAAACATTTATGGCCTTTTTTATTTTTGCAGTATCTCGGCTTCCCTGACAGATAGAGACTTCATCCTTTCGTCAAAAGAAAGCTATCACTAAACTCTACGATATGTGAAAATATCGTTCAGTTTCAACTTATTTTGGCGGAGTTAGGTAGAAAACAGTATTTTTCCTAAAAAACAAAAAAAACGCATCTTCAGTATTTTGTTTTTCCTAACCAAGAGATTTTCGACAAAAAAATTCAAATGGCAATGTCTCGATAGAGAATTTCAAGAGCTATCCACTGACAAAAACATTTTTCACTTTCGATTCTGCCTTCGTACTCTAAGCCCTCTTTTACTGAGAAGGACCGAAATTTTCGGAAAAACTTAGATTTCTAACTCAGAACTAAATATTATGCAAATGTATTATACATCAAAAGATATAGCGTCAAAAACTGCATAAGATGATGTATTTGAAATTTGATTATGATCGAATTTTGAGGGACGTTTCTTCAAAAGAAAGTTTTGGAAAACACGGCTTATTCCGATTTTTGACGTTTTAATGACGCTTTAAAGCGTCACCGGTCCCGAAAGGGTTAATGATACTTGGCGAGTACTTAGACAAGAACTTGGGAAGTAACAACGCTTGTCAAGTTCTTGTTCAAGTGCTTTCTAAGTGAGGAAACTCTTCAAGTATTACCCAAGTACTCGGCAAGTAATCAAGTACATTCATTAAGGTTCTAAAAAGAATGCTACGATGAAAGTTGTTACGCAAAACTGACCATGGGACTTCTAATGGAAAAACTTATGGCGAAAAGTCGTTGTGACATCTAAAAACGTGCCCTTCTAAGTGCTCTTGAATTTTCTGTTGAATGAAATCACAAAAAAGTATGTTAGTTTTTCACCAGTTGTCGTAATTTCTTATTCATTAAACGATGTGATTTAGTGTAGGCTTGCAAAATTTCGCTTTTGTAACCATTTTTTGAGTTAGGCGGCTTACGTTTTTGTGTGACCACGCAAAAAAACCTTTGTAATTTCTACATTGGCAGTTTATATCACGGACATATCCTTAGTTTCACAATGGAATCTACTGCAAATTAGTATAATGAAGCGGTAGAAACAAATAAAAATTCGTTTACGTTAAGCATGAAATATACTATAGCATTCCAGGAAACTCACTTTTATTACTTGATCAATTTTTTAAAGGTATCCAAGTTCTTTTATCCGTATGTTGCTCTGCGTATTAATCAATTGCAAAATAAATCTATTCATTTCTGTTTGTTTTAAAGTATATTGTTTTTCATGTAGTCATGAAAGAAGTTGTATTTATATGAACCAGGTATACCAGTTAAAGAATCCAGTTTCAATACTTTATTATTCCTCTCGAGCAATGTACATATATAACTACAAATGATGAATGAGTGTACAAGAAATATGTAACTAAGCTGTAAGACATTTGGTTATGATTTTATTTATTGAAAAGTTTAAAAGAATGCATAAATTTACTAATCGCTAATAGTATTAGGGAGTAACGAGTGCGGAAAAAATAACGATACCCTTTTGTTCTCTTTTCTTCCGAGCACAGCCGAGGTTCGAAGATTCCGTTCTAAACTCATTCGATAGAGAATTTTCTGCTCTACAGAATCCATCATCTTCTTTCATTACATATTATTTCATTATTTTAAAAAATAGTGCAGAGTAGGGACCGATAAAAAGTATCACTGTGATTTCCTATCAAAATTTTTGTGGCTTTTCGTTTTCGTGTAACTTTTCGAGAAATAATGTGGTAATTGAGAGAAGAAGGTGGCATAAAAATATTCAGCAGAACGAGCGCTATCATCCAGACTAGGCTGCTTATTTCGTTTGGTCAGCCAAATTGTGAAGCTTTCAGTGCACAAGTTAATCTGTACTTTCGAGTAACGCGGGATTTTGAAGAAAGCAGGAAAAGGACTAGCCAAAAAACGCAGTGAAAATGTCCATTATAGGGTTTTGTAGAGCAGAACATTTTCTGTCTTCTGAAGTCAGAACGAAGTGTTGGAACCATACGGGATATAGATAAAAATAGATACATGAATAACCCCATCGTTTCAGGATCATCCGTTCTTAGGGGCAAAATGTTAGAAAAAATTTTATTTCTCAATGCGGATTAATTCAATGAAGATGAATTCTTTACGCAAAGTACCTGTGATGAATAGCTAGCAGAAGCGTTATTAAATAATCAGTTAGATCAAGTACAAAAATAATTATAACCGCTTCCTTACGCCCCCGTTATTCTTCTTACCTGTTCCTGACTTTGCACTATTTTTTAAAATAACGAAATAATATGTAATGAAAGAATGTGATAGATTCTGTAGAGTAGAAAATTCTCTATCGAATAAATTTAGAATGGCATAACCTCGATTGTGCTCGGAAGAAAAGAGAACAAAAGTGTGTTATTATTTCTGGCCAAAAAAGTTATATTTATAGAAATCAGGTATACCGGTTAAAGAATCCAGTTTCAACACTTGAGTATTTCTCTCGAGCAATGTATATTTAACCACTAATGATGAATGCTCGTACAAAAAATATGTAACTAAGCTTTGAGAAAACAAAAAAAGCATTTAATAAAAAAAAATTCAGTATGCAAATTTTTGCAAAAGTAAATTTTTAAGCATAAATAAAAAGTATTTAGTTATGGTTTTATTCACTGAAAAGTTTAAAAGAGTGCATACATTTATTGATCGCTAATGATTAGTATTAGAGAGTATTCTGATTTTAATTTTGTGTATGTCATCTGAGAGATCACTCAAAACAAAGCGCTGGCATGGTTGATGATTTTTTTTTGAAGCAGTTCCTATCTCATGCTGAGGCGTCACCAATTATTGTATGTAGAAAACCTATCTCAAAAATTATTTAAAATAATATCTATTACAATTTTCTTAATATCTTACTAACTAAGCAAGCAATTATTTCTCTTCATACCATTCGATCAAGTCTATCTCATGAACAGCACACGATAGCGCAGTTCGTCCAACATGTTCGTTTTACAGTAGTAACAATGAACTTCTAATTACTCTCTTCTTCTGATTGGGTGATGATTTTCAACAGTCTAACTTTTCATATGCGAGAGATCTTGAACTGTAATACATTATAAAAGTGCGGAGTAAAATGTCCGGTTTTTTGTTTGATTTTCATATATAAAAGAGTCCGTCTAATGGTGTTTTCAAATCGAATTACTGTTCGTTACAGAAACGTATGTCACAAAATGTATAGATTAAATTGTGCCCATTATTCGAGCAGCGTGGCTATAACTAAAAATTTGTGGTTTTGGCAACATGGGATGTCTGTCTTTCTATGATACCTTCTAAAAACTTATAATTTTAGTCTTGGTCAGCGAATGATTCAAACCCTCCTATACTTAGAAGATGAGTTATAGTGGTGGCCAAAATTATCCGGACAGAGCCTACACTAAATCACATCGTTTAATGAATAAGAAATTACGACAACTGGTGAAAAACTAACATACTTTTTTGTGATTTCATTCAACAGAAAATTCAAGAGCACTTAGAAGGGCACGTTTTTAGATGTCACAACGACTTTTCGCCATAAGTTTTTCCATTAGAAGTCCCATGGTCAGTTTTGCGTAACAACTTTCATCGTAGCATTCTTTTTAGAACCTTAATGAATGTACTTGATTACTTGCCGAGTACTTGGGTAATACTTGAAGAGTTTCCTCACTTAGAAAGCACTTGAACAAGAACTTGACAAGCGTTGTTACTTCCCAAGTTCTTGTCTAAGTACTCGCCAAGTATCATCATAGTCACATCGACAGCTCTTGTTGTGATTAGTATCCTGCAGATTTTTCTGAATATGAATTATTTCTACAATCTTTACATTCACTGTTTGATATCTCAAGAGTTTGGATGATGTCAAACAGTGAATGTGAAGATTGTAGAAATAATTTATATTCAGAAAAATCTGCAGGATACTAATCACAACAAGAGCTGTCGATGTGACTCCGACTCGTTGATATACAATTCGATGGATAGCATAGGGCAATGTGCAAACGGTAAAACATGCAGCACTCGAAATCACCATGAGCATTCGTCGTTGTAGTTTTTCTTTTCTCATCGACGCCGTAATCAGAGCTTGTTGCTCACGAAAATCATACAGCATATTCTTCTTCTGTCTATAGTAATCTGATTTCGTTCTGCTGTCAAAAAAGTAGGTCTGTGAACAAAACAAACTGAATGGCTCGCGCTGTAGAACATAAAATTTGTGCAGAATATTATCAGAATAAAGATGAATTACACATAACGTTTGTGAGTCCTCGAATTGTCAGCCTGATATATGAGGTTGAAACTTCCGCAGAGTTATATAATACAACCAATTCTGTCAGAAACAACATATTAGATTTTCCTCATACACATTTATAAACTCTGTCTTAAAAGTAGGATTCGGTAGCCACAAGAAGCTAAAAAAATGGAGCATGATTATATGAGTATTCATCTTCGTAATCAAATGTTATATATTTTTTAAATTAATATTCACATTCTAAGTCTATCAGCTGTTGAGATAACCACAATCATCAGTTTTTTTAAAATCTTTCTACTCGTCTTTTCCAGTATAACCATGAATTGGTTCCCAATTCTATAGTATGCATTTTCACATCTTTTATGCTAGTCTCTATTTTTATTTGAACTTTATGCATAATACTCTCATGATCAAAAGCCGTAATTTTTTCTACTAGACAAGTCTCTCCTGCCTCAAAAAATGCATTTGGGTTACAGACTAATTCCATTCGCTTCCGTTCATTTTCTACATGCACTTTAGGCCAAAGTCTCGACTAGTTTAAGTATAATAGCAAACGAACTGAATAGTTAAAATAGTATGTTGAAATGTATTATCAAAAACATTCCGATTCTCAATGACGACTTGTCGTCGGATAGAAACTCGACCAGTTACAATATATCTTGGTCTGACAGCCAGCCAATAGCTGATTCTTTCAATTCAGTTAATTTAATCTGTACTCGTATAAAAACGGGCGAGATTCAAGCCACTGAGGCAGGGTAAAGTATCTCTTTTAGCAAGAAAATGATGACATGGTTCAACACTATCGTCCGGAATAGGGGTCCCATATTACTGTTACTCATGTATTACATTACGATATTACGAGGAAAGTAATACTGAAAGGATTACTGTTGCTGGAAATAGAAATATCCATAAAATTAGTAATACTTTTCAGTAAAGCAATACAAGAATTTTTTTTTCAAAAAAATAGTCAAAAGATTTCATAATGTGTTCTTGAATGAATATTTCTAATATTTCAGTGGTTCGGCCGCGGTATCGGACTTCCTTGGTGCACCAGGACTAGTATTCGGTAACTTTAGATGTCACTGAAAATCGAATTCTCCCGTTTTGAACAGGACACTTTTGGCTAGCTATCCATGAAGAAAAATAAAAATGTTCGTACCTGAAGCTTTTGAGCTATGCGCTGGTTTCCCAAAGATCTCCTCGGAAACCTACTTTTAAAACAGTTTTGAATTAATGCGTGGTATAAAAAGATGCCTCAAGTTGTCTCTCTTAGATGATGAAAACCCGAATTCTCTAGCTCTTTTCATTCCTGAGTTATTCAACAAACAGCCGCAGGCCTCATAAATTGGAAAGGATCAGAGAGCTACAGAATATTCCTGTCTGCTCCGACGATCGTCGGGGGAAAACTTATTGATTTAGGGAAAGTTTTTGAAAAACTGAAACATCTTTTTGCAAATGTATTGCAAAAAGAAATTCTTTTCGTGGATTATGTCGGGAACGTTTTTGAAAAAACTTTTTCTATTGAGGGCAATTTTCCAATCTCACGGATGGATACTGCATTTCTGGAAAGGATAGGAGAAATTTCAGCAGGATAAAAAGAGAAAATGTTCGTCTGATTTCTCAAAGTTTTCTGGTATTTATCCAAGAACACGAAATCTTTTGAATAATCTGTTGAAAAAAAGATTTCTTGTATTACTTTACTGAAAAGTAATACTAATTTTATGAATATTCCTATACCCAGCAACAGTATTACTATTACTAGTAACAGGAATACGTGGAATATTAATCTTACCGGTAATAGGAATGTACACAATATTTGTATTACTGGTAACAGTAACAGTAGTGTGCCATCCCTTGTCCGGAAGAGAATTCGAAACCATTTTAAAATTTAAATAAGATTTTTAGTATTGAAAATGTCAACTTTTACGTACGGTGCTGGTCAGCCATGACATAATTCACTTATTAATCTCATCACCCAGACCAACAGAACTGTTTCAGCAAATTGGTTTTATGAGGACTACACGTACCTCATACTTTCCTTACCTACCGCATGTACTTAAAAAATTCTGAATCCGTCACTGTCTCATATGCAATCTGCGATCAGAAAAGACAGTATTTTGTTGAGTTTTTTATGCTAGAAAAATAACAGAATTAAATTTTGATGTGATACAGAAAAAAAATGGTGGGACGTACCTCATACTTTCCTTACCTACCGCATGTACTTAAAAAATTCTGAATCCGTCACTGTCTCATATGCAATCTGCGATCAGAAAAGACAGTATTTTGTTGAGTTTTTTATGCTAGAAAAATAACAGAATTAAATTTTGATGTGATACAGAAAGAAAATGGTGGGATGACAATTCAAGGACAAGAATTTGTAAAATAGACCGTATTTTAGCTTTACTGAATTTATAAATCTTTGAACGTTAGCGAAGACTACAAGAACACTAGATTTTAAAACTGTTCAAGGCAACTTTTGTATGGAATTATAGGTGGAATACTTTTAAAACTGCTCTTTACAGAATGTAAGCATGCCAAAGCATCTTAATAGAATAAGTCTTCTTGATGCCATCTGTGTCTTCTAGTACAAAGAACGCAATTCGTTTCTTTAGAACAAGAGTCTAATTTATACTGACAATAATTTATTTTTTTATTAACGAAATACGAGGTATTTTTGTTGTAAGTTATATTTAATTGGTAGTAATTATATTTAAAGATAACGTAACATCTACAAAAACCTATGACTCCTCTGACTAAATTTACATATTTAACTAAATCTGGTATAATCATTGATCCATATATATCGTGAAAAGAGCATATATAAATAACGAAACCAGACTAATTGTGACCGATGTTCTCTCATAGCTAAATAAGGTTTTAACAAATGACGTCGAGATAATAGAAAACAATATTTTGGTCGGTGTTTGAACTTCATTACATAACTGATGAGATCAATCAATGTCAAATATTTTCGATATAATGGTACAGTGTTAAGAACGAATACTTGCTTTATTCGACCTTTTGTTTGTTGTATCAAATGAGGTAAACATCTAGAAGAAAAAAATTGATAAAGAGTTACACGATTTCTGAGCAAAGTGTTGAATGATTATTTTCAATCTTCAAACTAGAGAAATGACATCTGATGTACTTTAAAGCTACATACGGCGCAATTTATCAGCACAAATAGAACAACATTTTGCTCTATACATAACTCAAATTGCTGTGTAAGCTTTTATTTTATCGGGTGTTATATTCAAACAAGCTCTAGCTTTCTTATAATTTCCATGTGTTCTTTACAAAATAAATTCTTTCATTCATTCATTCACTTACCGATAGATAGATACATGATTTTTATGTTTACTAATTCCTTGGTGATCAAACGTCAATAAAACGTTAATATTCCATTCTTGAATAACATTTTTAACATGTCCAATAATTGCATCTGGCTGCCAGTCTAATGTTGGATCATCTCTCAATAATAATGGATCATTAATAACACGATAATTTGTATTTGGGATATTCAGTTGTTTACAACTTGAGTAGAACTCATCTAATCGTAAATTACCTAATCGATTATAATCGCCTTTTGATAAACATAGGATATAAACTGGAATATTTTGTTCGTGTAATTGTAACAAGGTAGGTGAAAAAAACATACATTCATCGTCGGGATGAGCGGTTATCAATAAACAACGAGAAGTTGACGATGAAATGAATTCAATTGATGAGTGACGATAAAATAGAATGAACAAAAATGGCAGAAGAATTATGAGAGAAACTAACAATATAAAAACACAAAATATTACAACAAACATCTAAAATAGCATATAGTGTATAGAAAAGGCCAAATGCAAACTTCATCTGTGCATCGATCTTGAGCTCGATTGTCATATCTACTAAACTGAACATTCCACAATATAAACCACAAAAAATTAGCAATAATTTCTATTTATATCCAGTAAACACTTGTGAATGATCTCGAAATAGTTCATCTTTGCTGCGTCAATACTGATTGATCATATTTATTTCGTTATATGATGATTTATTCTCAAATCCTTGAAGTCGCTCAACACCATAAAATCTCTACTATAAACATAAATTATAGCAATCTGACAAATTTTCATTTAATCTGACCATTTTCATTAATCAGAAAACAAATGTATGGTTTTATACGATGATACGAAAAAAATAGGTTAAATAAAACACAGAACAATGGAGTTAAAGAACATATTAAAAGCAACTTCATTTTTCTCAAGAATTTTAACCCTTTGGGGACGGGTGACGTTTTAAAACGTCATTAAAACGTCAAAAATCGGAATAAGTCGTGTTTTCCAAAACTTTCTTTTGAAGAAACGTCTCTCAAAACTAGATCATAATCAAATTTCA